>PVLA01003197.1:0-113956 GCA_004027455.1 Hydrochoerus hydrochaeris
CTCATGTCCCCTCACTGGAGCTGTTTTATTTGGCTTCAGAAGGCCACTACTTGGGCTCTGAGTTGTGGTTTTCCTGGGGAGGAACTCTTCCAGGGCTGAATGTGTTTTGGAGCTCCTTTATGAGCAGCTTCTCTGTGTAATTTTTCTATTTCCTCCTGCTCCTGCTCCTGTTCCTGTTCCTCCTCATCCTCCTCCTCCTCCTCCTCCTTCTCTTCTCTCTCCTCCTCATTTATCTCATGAGGTTCAATATTCTCTTGAGTTTTATTTCTTCTTAGTTCCATTTCAAATGCTTCAGTTAATGCCTTTTCTTGGAACTGGCAAAGGCCTCTTTCTTTTTGCTTACACTGTCTTTTTCTCTCTACCTGTAACTGTTTGTGTTTGTTAACTGGAGATGGAGTCAGTGAACAGGACCTGAAATGTGGCTTTCTGTGCACAGAAATTCCTGGCCTTAGCTTCTTTGGTCCACACTCCATGATGCTATCATTGTGCTAAGAGAGTACCTCCTCATCACCACTGTCCTTTTTCTTTCCAGTATCTTCTTTCTGGTCTACCTTTTCTTTAATTTGATGACCCAGGGCATTTTTTAGCATGCAGTCTGGTTCAGACAGCTATGGAGACTGCTTCTCTGATGCCACACCTAGTTCTTGTTCTGTTAACCTCTTTCTTGGTCTCTTTTTTCATTTCTTTTTCTTTTTGGAAGCTTCCTTGTCCTAGGGCTGAGGACTTGAGCTGAATATATTTTTTAGTCACTTTTGTTAGGTGCAGTGGAAGTTAACTATATCATCTGAATCCACAGGAAATGCTGTGTACTCCAGCTGAATTCTCACCAGGGGAGAAGCGACTTGAAGGTAAGCATTCTCTTCCTATGGGGCAGGGTGCTCAAGGCTCTGAGGGGTGGATGAAAAGGAATATCTGCTCAGGTAGGCTCCCCCAGCCTTCTAGCACTTAGAGCCATGCTCACAGAAGGGATTTCCATGTTTTCAACAAAGGATGCTACATTCTTGGACAGAAAAATAGCTGAGAGGGAGTCCAACAGGTCCTCACATGGTTTAGAAGCTGGTGAAGCTAATGTTCTTTAGGCTGTGTATCAACAGGACTTTGGACACTGACTGTTAACTTCTTAGAGAAAAGGTGTGTGCTGTGCCTCCAAATCAAATTATTTCACAAGTGGATTCTGTTTCATCTTCATCCCAAGAGAGGCCCAAAGGCTCTGATGAGAAAGAACACTTTTCTCATAAGATGCTTCACTGATGTGCTCTGTAAGATATTCCAGCAATCCATCAGATATTTCTAGGAGATTGATAGATTCTTTATTTCCTTTCACTATATTTTCTCTTGTTATGTGCAACAAGCTGACCTGCAGGTAATCCAAGGCCAATGAATCAGTCACTGCTTGCACATTGTGGGCATCCTCTTCTTGATTCTTGGGAACAGCTAAAAGGTTCAGTCTTTGAGCTAGCCATGTTGCAGAAGTAAGCTTCCACCAGCCTCCACAACCAGCATGCAAGCTGCAGTGTCCCGGAAAGGCCATTTGCTGGCATGCCCAGTTTCTCCCCCATCTCTGCCTTTACTGCATAACCAAAGCCAGCTGTTGGTTTGAGCATTCTTCTTCCACCACTGATTATCCTTGGGAGAAAGTTCCCACAGAGCTTGGAAGCACACCAAGAAAACACAAGATTCTAAAATATTGACCAAAGCAATTGTTCTCAGCTCTATCAAAAGATTAGAATCACTTTTAAATATCTTAATGCTCAGTCCCAAATAAATGCTATCAGAATCCAAACCAAAGGGATTTTGCTACAAAGATAAATGATTCACAATATTTATCCCAGATGGGCTCTCAGAGCAGATAGACAGACGATCAAAATAACATGACCTATATTAAAGAGCCATATTAAACCATCCAATATATGCCACTTTGCCATTGGATTATTTCAAGTCGAAAGCAACCAAAAATCAACCGATAAAGAAAGAAGCCTTCTCAGAGATTTCCTTATCTGACTAGAAGCAGAAATGAGGACTGCCATAAATCCTGTTCTCCACAGGAATTTTACAGTCATAAAGATGAAAAACCGGCACCAAGATGAGTCCGCAGAAACAAACCTTACTAACATAACCTGTGTTTTCCATTAGTTTCCCCATATATTTATTTTCCACGATTTACCACCCCCAGAAGCTTTCACCCCTTTTTCTTTGTCTAGCTACTTCTCCAAAGTTTATGGCCCTTTGTTAAAATGATATATAGGGTTCTGATCTAACTACTTCTTTGGGCTCTCATGCTTCCTGTGAAGTCCCTGTGCACATAAAAATATTAACATCAATAAAGAAACACAGACCTTTTCTCCCATTAACCTGTCTTTTTTCAATATAATTCACAGTCCCAAGGATCTGAACTAGTAGAGGGAAAGTACTCTTTTCCCCTACAAAGATATATAGAGAGAAGCAACTAGAGAGAAGGAAATGCTTTCCCCCTTGAGGAGATGAAGGAAAGAAGGGCAGGGACAGATTTGTAGAGGATGCAGGAGACACTGTACTACATCTTGAGGAATAAATAAGAGTTTGCTGGGTGGGAAGAATTCCAAGCAGAGGGAACAGCAGGGTCAAGCCAAAGAGGCCGGACTATCAAGTATTTCAGCATGGCTAGAGAAGAGACAATGTGTTGAAAAGCCTTTTAGAAATATACAGAAGTCATTATCTAGATGTGGTAGTGGGCATCTGTAATCCCAGCACTCAAAAAGCTGACACAGGAGGAAATCACAATCAGCCTGGGTTATGTAGTGAATTCAGGCCGGTCTGTCTCACAGAAAAAGAAGAAAGAGGAGGAGGAGGAATAGGAGGAAGAGAGCAAGGAAGAGAAGGAAAAGAAAGAGGAAGAAAAAGAGGGAGAAAGAAAGGCATGAGGAAAAGGAAGAAGATAGGCAGCTCATGATCAAAGAGTTTAGGCTTTATTCAGAAGGAAATGGGACAGATATCTGCGCTGGCCAGCAGAGCCGCCCAAACTCATTCCCGCCGCCACTCACAGGAAGCACAGCAGCGCTGAAGTTGGGGGTTGGTGAGCCCAACAGAGAGTAGAGCCGGCAAAGTGACCTTCATTAATCCATGGTCAGTGCTGGGAATGAGAACTGAACCTCCACAGGGAGGGTGTGACCAAATGGGTGACATTTTGGAGTCAGGCAGGAGGAGCCTGAACTGGGAGTGACAGTGACTTCAGTTGGTTGCTCCCTCCCCAGAGCAGATTCGTGGGATTTTCTTGGACAGGGCCGTGCTCCTGGCCAGGACCCAATGAGCCATCCCAAATCGATTCCCTGCACCTAGCATGCACTAACCGGGTGAAGGCCCCTGAAGTTTGGCTGGCCCAGTGGGGAGGGGCAGGCATACACAGCCACTGCTTACACCTCAGTGACAAGAGCAGGCAGGAGAGGGCGGAGTTCCCTCGCCAGTGTGCTTTAAGAGGAAACGTGGCCAACAGGGAAGGGGGCTGGGACCTGCACTGTAATCTGTGTGGAGGAAGCCAGGGCCATGACAGGAGAGAGGAGCAGGAGGAGGCCCCCAGCCCAGAACCCTGAATGCCCTGATCCAGGAGAGGAAAAAACAACAGAGACTGTGGGTGGCAGGCATGCAACAGCAGACATGACTTCAATGGACATTAAGAGATATCTTCGGGACCTTGTAGACGAGCTCAAAACTAAAATATTAAATCAGGTAAAGAAAGATATGAGTAGAGTAATAAAAGAAATGCTCTCAGGGAGCATCTCTCAGGATGATACAGACAGAAAAAGGGAGGAACACGAAAAAAGGAGAGAAACATTCGATAAAGAATATAAAGAAAATATAGAATACATGAGGCAGATTCAAAGAGACTACCAGGAAATTAAAACCTCCATTGAAAGCTAGCAAATGCCTTAAAAGAAACTAAAGATAAACTATTAAAACTTGAAGACAAGTTGGCAGTGTGTGATCATGAAAGGAAAGATCTCTTAAAAATAACAAGGAAACAGGCAGTAACAATACAAATGCTAGAAGATGACAAAAGAATCTACAATTTAAGAATAAGAAATGTGAACGAAGAAGCAGGAATACATACAGGTGAATTACAAAGGCTATTCATGGAAATAATTAAGGAAAACTTCCCAAGCATGGGAAATGAAAATGACATTCAGTTGTGTGAGGCATACCAAACTCCAGCCACTTACAACCAAAACAGATCCACACCCAGATATATAATAATCAAGATACCAGAAATTCAATATAGAAACAGAATATTAAAAAGCCATCAGAGAAAAGAAACATTACCTATAAAGTTAAGCCCATCAGGATCACGACTGACTTCTCAACACAGACCATCAGATCAAGAAGAGGTTGGGGCGAAGTGTTCCAAGCCCTGAAAGAAAATAACCTCCAGCCCAGATTGATGTACCCTACAAAACTGTCACTAGAAGTTGATGGAGAAACAAGATGTTTCCATGACAAAGAGGAACTGGGGGAATTTGTGACCACCAATCCAACACTACAGAGAATACTAAAGGACATTCCAGAGAGAGAGAAAAAAAATACAGGGATTTTAGGAACAGTGGCAGAAAGGCCTCAATGAGTGGGGCAGGAAGTAGAATGAAAGAGAAAACTAGAAAAACAAAGGCAGAAAAATAGCATAGCAGGAATGAGGCAGAGAAAAATAACTACAAACTCTAACATAGATGGCCTTGATACGCTATATTGTAAATAGTGCACCAGGATTTAAAACCCACATTACTCACACTACTCTGCTTAGATATATTGTATTCTGTTCCAGTCATTCTACCTGTACTAGATTTGAGGGCACAGACAGTAATCCCAAAAATAACAGGATATAGTATGGTAATCATCCTTAATTTCCTATTGACTTAATCTAAAGCTCTGTAGAACCTACACTGTTTTAGCATGACTGATTGTAATTGAATCTGGTTTGTTAGATCACTGTTTTGTATTGATAGATTTTATTCAAAGGTGTTATGATTGATAATATCAAGTCTGAGAGTATAGGCAACTGCACTTAAGATGACAAGATCCACTAGAATATTCACTATGATTTGATTATTACTTGCCTTTGAAGTTTTATACTGTCTACAATATTTTAATATTGTTATTTACTGCTATACTCAATCATACTGCTATATTCAATTATGCCTGATGATATAGACATTCTATTGAAGATAATAAGAGACAACACAGTAATCATTGTAGATCACCTTGTACTGTGGTTTTATACGACTTTTTGGTTTCACGGTTTTATAGGAATTTGTTTTGTTTTGTCTTGCTAAGTTTTGTTTTTCCCTCTAATACAGAAAGTATAGAAATATATGCAGAGATTGATGCATGCATAGCTGTCTACACTCTCACTGTTTGACTCTACTTTGTATGCTTTAATTTTGTAACTTGAGCAACTATTTCTAAGAGGACAATATGTAATTTATTAACTAGTGATTTCTTACTGTTTATCTTTTTTTTTTTTTTTGGAATTCTGTATTACCTCTACCCTTTACATGCTTTTGTTTCTCTTTAAAAAAAAGAAAGAAAAAAAGAAAAAAGAAGCATGGACGGAGGGCTGGAGCTGGGCAAGCCCCAGTCGCTGCACATCTTAGATTCGACTCACAATCAAGCTGAGGTCATGGCCCTGCCCAGAGCAGGGGTTGGTGAGCTCCAAACCCTCTGCTGGGGGAGGTGCTGCAGCAGGAAGTAGAAACAGCCAGTCAAGCTGCGCAAACTTTGGTGAGTGATGGGAACTGGATTCCCCAGAGTGAGAGGACGGGCTAGACAACATTTTGGAGTTGGGCAGGGCTGGCTTGAATCAAAACCCAAGGCAGTGTCTATCAACGGCAAAGCAGATTGATGGGATCTACTTGGGTTGGGCCAGGCTCCTGGTTGAAACCCAATAGCCAGGGACAATGCTGTTCTGAGCCAGTGGCATCCCCAGGTAACACACAAACTTGCTGAAGCATCCACTGGGTGACTGACATAGTGGGAGGGGCTGGCTCTCAGCATGCACCTTGCAGATCCACAGCAGACTGGTGGGGGGGCAGGCAGCACTTCTCTAGCAAGTGTGCTGCAGAAAAAATCTGTAAGCAATATGAAAGGCCCGGAGACCTCCACCACCCACCTGTCTAAAGGGGGCTGGAAACATGACAAGACAGAGAAATAGCAAAAGGTCTCCAACTGCGGAACCAGGGAAAGTGAATCCAGCAGAAGTAAATGCAGAAGAGGTTGAGAGCAGCAAACCTGTAATGACAGAGAAAGCCTCATCGGAAATAAAGAAATACTTCCATGACCTTATCAATGAATTTAAATCTGAATTTCTAACTCAGGTGAAGCAAGATATAAAAAGATTAATAAAAGAAGTCCTGGGTAATCCTCAAGTAGACACAAATGAAAGAATAGAGGAACCCACAGAAAGGAAAGAAGTCTTTGATGAAGAATATAAGCAAAACCTAGAATACATGAGACAGATTCAAAGAGAATATCAGGAAATTAAAAACTCCATTGAAACCTAGCAAAACCTTTTAACAGAAACTAAAGACAAACTTTCAAAACTTGAAGATAGATTTGCAACATATGATCATGAAAGGAAGGATCTCTTAAAAATAACAAGGAACCATGAAGCATCGATACAAAGGCTAGAAGATGACAAGAGGATTTATAACCTAAGAATAAAAAATGTGAATGAAGATGCAGTGACAAATACAAATGAAATAAAAAGTCTATTCACAAAAATAATTAAAGAAAACTTCCCAAACATAGGAAACAGAAGTGATGTTCAGATATATGAGGCATACAGAACTCCAGCCACCTACAACAAAACAGATCTACACCCAGACATATAATAATCAGGATCACAGAAATCCATCACAAGAACAGAATATTAAAAGCAGTCAGAGAAAAGAAACAGATTACCTATAAAGGAGAACTCATCAAAATCATAGCAGACTCCTCAATGCAAACCATCAAATCAAGAAGAGCTTGGAGTGGAGTCTTCCAAGCCCTGAAAGAAAATAACCTCCAACCCAGAATAATGTACCCTGCAAAACTGTCTGTCAAAATTAATGGAGAGACAAGATATTTCCACAACAAAGAGGAACTGGGGGAGTTTGTGACCACCAATCCAACCCTGCAAAGAATACTAAAGGACATTCTAGAGAGAGAGAAGAAAATCACCAGGGTTCCAGGAACAATGGCAGAAAGGCCTCAAAGAAAGGGGCAGACAGTGAAATGAAGGAAAAAAGTAAACAAACAACAATGACAGAAAAATAGCATAGCAGAGATAAGCCAGAGAAGATTGGTTATATTGCTGTTTTATTTTGACTGATTTTATTTGAATCTGGTATGTTTGAGAGTATCAAGTCTGAGAGTAGAGGCAACTACTCTGAAGGTGAAACGATTCAATAGGATACCCATTCTGGTTTGAGTATTAACTGCCTTTGAAGTCCTATAATATTTCCAATGTTTAGATTTTATTAATAATGTATTACAATGCTAAGTTTAATTATACTATGTTTGACAATATAGACAATTTTATTGAAAACAATAAGAGACATCATAGTAACTACCGTAGATCACCTAGTATTGTGGTTTTATATGTCCTTTTAATTTTGTGTTTCTCTAGGAATTTGTATTGTTGACTTGTTTTGATTTGTTTCTCCCTGTAATACAGAAAGGCTAGGTATATGTGTAGAGACTTATACATGTGTAGAACTTCTAAGTAGTTTACGAGAATGGATTATAGTTATTGTAAAGAAAAAAAGAGGAAAAGAAAGTATTCTAAAGGATATAACTGTATGTATGTTTGAGTGTGTGGGATTGATAACCATGTTGCTAAAGTTTTAGTTGGATGGATGAACAAAACCGATTGCAGTCTCACTGTTTGGATGTCCACTTTGCAGGCTTTACTTTTGTAACTTGAACAGCTACTTCTAAGAGGAAAATATGTAATAATCAACTAGTGACTTCCTACTGGTTACTATTTTGGGGGTTTGTTTTGTTTTGTTTTTGAGATTTTGTATTATTTCTACCCCCTTTGTGTTTCAAATTTTTTTCTTTAAATAAAAAAAAAGAAAATTTAAAAAGGAATTCACACATCATCCATCCTGTTTCAAAATCCATGCTCTCTGCACTACAAAAGGCAGGTTCAAGCTTTGCATCAGCTTCTTAGTGATCATGTTCACAGCCTTGATTTCTTGACTTGCTCAATAAATACACGTCAGCGGCCTCCTCACAGAGATGCCACGTGAGCTGAGTGAGATGGTACAGACAAGGCCACACAGGCACAGGACACAGGCTCTTGTCAGTCTTTGTGGGGGAGGAAGGCAGAAGTACATCCGAGATCCCCAGAAGCTGAGTGTGTACGTGTCAGATTACATGGCAAAAGGGACTCTGCAACTGTGGTTACCATAGAGACTTTGTAATGGATCCAGATATTCTGGATTATCTGGATGAGCCCAAAGTAGTCTCAAGAGTCCTTAAAAGTAGAAAAGAAAAGGAAGAAAGTCAGAGAGAGAGAAAAAGACTTGGCAACAAAGGAGGGTGGGCAACAGGTGCGAAGTCAGGGTGGGCAGCCCCTAGGTGCTGGAAGGGGAAGGAAGAAGGTTCTCACCCAGAGCCTACAAGAGGAACACAGCCCTGCTACGATTTTGATCTTAAGCCACATCAGACTTCTAACCCACAAGACTATAAGAAAATAAGGAGAAGGTGGCTATAATGAAATAAACCAAGCCAAGACTTCAGACTGTGGACAAGAGACAACCAAGGAAAGGCTGTTAAGTGTGCAAGCAAGGAACTGAGGGTTGAGGAGCAAACTGTCATATGCAGTGTCCAACTGCATAAGACATAAAACTCGTGGTTGTTGTGGTTTAGAGCTGTATTGTACCCCGGAGGGACAGTGTGTTTGGAAGGAGATTGGATCATAGGTTGCTATACTCAATGATAGACTGATAGGCTCATAACTGATGTGCTGTTAAGAGGTGGGACATGGTCAGAGGAGGGTGTTCACTGAGGCATGCCCCGGAAGGGTTTATCTCGTTCCCACCTCCTCCCTTCACTCTCTGCTCCCTGACCATCATAATGTGAGCAGGTTTCCCCCCCATTGTGGCCTTCCCATCACACTGCTTCCACCTTGGAACTGCCAGCTCAGACTGCAAATCTGAGCCATAGTAAACCTCTCCTCCTTTAAGTTGTGGCTGTCCAGTGCTGTATCCAAGCAACCTGAAAGTGACTGAAACAATGGAGCAAACACTGCTGAGTTGACTTGAGACATTCTTTCCTTCATCTTCAGTGTGTGTCCTCATCCTCAATGCGTTGGTGGAGAGTGGATGTTCAGCTGAAGAGCTGGGGTCATTGGCTGGTGAAGTGGTGCGACTCCCAGCGCACACCTTTCTGTGTACAGGAAGTGTGTGCTGCTTTTTATTTTCTTTTCATGAAGTGAGTATTGGTTCTGAGTCCTCTTTCCGTTGAGCTGATGGGTGAGATGAGGGCTCCCTCTCTCTTCTGCCCTGAACCCTGGTGTTGGCCTAGAGCCCGTCATGCAACCTGGTCCCCTTGCAAGGTTCCTGTCTCCCCAGAAATCCCAGGAGGTCAGCCCATCTGTACCCCAGCTTTGCAGAAGAGCAGTGTGAGGCATGCGGAATTTCAACTCCTCCTGGACAGGCAGAACTCAAGCTCCAGCTACCTGGCTTCTGTCTCCAGTTCAGCCTCCAGCTTTTTATGTGCTCTACCACCCAGCAAGGCCTTGGGAGCCAGTCACCTGAGGACATATGTTGTTGTGGTGGCTGTTGTTTGTTTTGTTTTGTTGTAATTCTATAGAAGAGGGGTGCAGCTTTCCATAGTTCTTTGTCCTGCCTTTCAAACATGCCCACTTCCTTCTTCGGGGACCTGGATACCTACACGTCCCACTTTTCACCTGGACCAGTGAAAGGTAGGCAGAGGATTCTTGCCTCATTTCTGAGAGGAAGAAATCAAAGACATGCACAAGTATCCCCACATCCCTGTTCCTGAACAGTGTGGATGTACCAGTGTCACTGAACTGCATGCTTAAAAATGATTAAGATGGTGAATCTTAATGGTATGCATACTGTACCACAATTTAAAAGAAAGGGGGAAAAGTCTTAGGACTGTCCTTAGCCTGTCACTCGGTGTGGCGCAATCACACAATCAGCTCAGCCTCCTGGACATGCACCATGAGCTAGAAATAAACTTTGGGTGTTAAGCCACTGAGATTTGGAGATAGTTTGTAATCTTTATGCATTTTTTGTGGAACAAGGGGTAGCTTTAGCTTCCATAATCTCTTCTGCAAACTCTACTATTTACCAGTTAACACTCTTACAGTTTAACTGTACTATTTATTAGGATTCTTAGGAAAAAAAAAAAACTTCTTAAAGAGGGAGACTAGTTGCTTTAGTTTCCACTATTCTGGGCAGTGTTTATGTCTGAGTTTTAAGTCATCTCAACAATAAAAGCACAAGGTAAAAGATGACTTCTAGAACATAGAGTCTTACATTCACACTGCATCTCAACACTTCAGAACTCTTTTATCCGTGTGTGCGCTGTGACCCACAAAATAAGCCTGCACTAGGAATCATTTGTTGTTATCCCCATGCAAGACCTGAGATCAAGGGATGTTTGTGGTGAGAAAACTAAGACTAGAACCCAGGTTAAAGGGGCCCAGAGCCTCTCCTCTACATCCATAACAATGAACACTGCATGAATTGTGTTTTCATCTCATCTCTAAACACCAGTGCAGTGCCCTATAGTTAAGGTAATATAACCAGTTTAAGAGCTAAAAGTACTTCAAACTAAATTGCAGCAGTATATTGCAAAGCTTAGCATAACATTACAAATAGCTCATTAAACCGGGACAATTTGCTTGCAGGGGAAGCAAGCAGATCCTTTGCATAATAGAGCAGTGTAGCTGGTAATAGCAGCCACTGAACTAAAGGATGGGGTTCAGGGGTTCAGGAGCCTCATTTATGGCCGAGTAGTAGACCCTAATGAAATGCATTTTGGTCCTATCATCTTCCTGAGAAAATTCCCCATGAGGTAGGTTTTCCATTTGAATCCTGGCATATTATAAAGATCAAAGTGATGGCTTTTTAAAATTAATTACATGAATTTGTAGCTCAACAGCATCAAGTGAAAGGCGGGTGTTGTACCCCATGTCTTGTTACAGCTGCACATCACACACATCAAAAGCTCAAGACACTGGGGAGAGCAGGTTGCCGCTGCACCAGCCCCCAAGCAGCGGGGACAGACAAGGAAAGAGTACAAAAGATCAGTCCCCAAAGTTGTTGTGACAGCTTAATTGTATTATAGTGCTCAGATAATTCCCCATTTATTTGGCTTTTTCCTTAGTGCAAATGCTGGCCCCCCAAGCATAGCTATTACCAGGAGAATTAAGAGCCACAACTTTGATGGGACCTCTCTCTCTCTTTAAATCTGTCCCTGCTCGAAAGTCCTAGTAATTGTTCCACATTGATCAAGACTTCCCTCCAGCCCTCCGCATGCTGAGACCCGGCAGCAAGTAACTAATTGCAATTAAAATCTGCCACGTGAGTGGAAGAGAATAACATAAATTAATCAGTACATTAGCAGAATTACATTTAAATGTTCAAATGTGCATCCAACATAGTGGGACATTTTAAATGATAAAGCAAAGTACTTCATTATGGATGCTGATATTTTAATGAGGAAATGTGATGTTGTGGTTAAATGGGAGTACAATATAGAGACTTCCTTAAAATTAGCATCAATGATGCATTTTAATTCAAAAAAGCAAGTTGTGGTCTGTGTAATCCTGCATGTCAATGTGGAGAAATTGCCTGGAGCTGTGGAAACAGTTGAGCATCTCATTCTCTGAAGAATTAATAATTTCAGCTGTACTAACTAGCACTTTATGTAAATTGTCAGATAAATCACAGCAATAAATACAGGTTTTAGAAGAACAGAACAGTATGCTTATCCTTAATTTATTCAGTCATCAATTCATGTGAACTGAAGCTAAGTGATATGAAAGATTCAACCTACCAGGCAGAAACAAAAAAGGAGACAACATCTTTTACAGCCCCAGAGACTCCAGAATAAAGGTCTCATCTAATTCTACCAAAATCTTGTATATAAAAATTGTTCTATGATGCATGTAAATACAAAAAAGTAGACTAAAATTTTTATTGCCTTTATTTTTTAATGCACACAAAGGTAAAGTTTTTCTTATAGTTTCTTATTTAATTGCATAAGCATATAGCATGTGCAGTACACACACCTCTAAAGGGCTATGTCATGTCACCTTTGCAATCTATATGCAAATGACAGTTACTTTAAATCTTTGATACTAGAGGCACAAATCCAAAGATACAAATGATAGAAGCAGGCCTAAATTTGGTTTGCTGTTCTTGTCCCTGGTTAGAGAATAGGCAAACCCAAAGACAAAAATCCTCTTCTTCTTGATGATCTTGTCATTTTATGAGTTGCAAGAGGAATTCTTACTAGTTTTTATGATATTACAAAGACAAGACATGCTAGGGATTCTGCCTGGTGGTAGAACGCTTGCCTAGTATATGTTCTACCTGGGTTCAACCCCCAGCATCACAAAAATAAAAAATTTAAAAATAAAAGCATAGACGGGGAAGGTTTTCCGGTTTTAACAACTAGAAACACTTGTACAAACACTATCATTATAGTACATACAAACGTATTTTTTTGCAAGTACTCAAACAAATGCAGAGCTGACATGAACAGTGACAATAAACAATACTAAACACAGAGTAAATTAGCATGAGAATAAAGCTGTCTTCTATGATACCTGTTCTCAAGTTTGGATCCCTGCCTATTCCCCAAATAAGCCCCACCATTAATTCTCTATTAAGATTGCAGATTACATATGATTTTGCTCTTATTTAGTAAATAAGAGAAGGCTTTCATTTGCTTCCTCTTTAGGTTTCAAGAGGCAGATTTTCCCTTTCCATTGTAGTTTTCTCCCTCAGTCAACTCCTTTCTCAAGTGTGGCAGATTCCTGGGGTTTCTTCCTCAGAAACAGCCTGGCTCCTCTTGGTGGCTCCATGAGATGCCATTGTCACTCTGCCCCAGACAATGGGGTCCCACCTTCTCCAGGTACTTTAGCCCATGATTTGGCACCCCGATGTGTTTTAGAGACATTCCTTTTCTCGTATTTGCATATCCACTGACAAGGTTGAAATTTACCTGGGCCTGGTGACCCCACAAAAGCAAAGATGGCTGAGAAATGTCCTGATTCTTTTGTGATCTGGGAAACAGCAGCTGCAAAGAACTCTCCTTACCCATGGATTTTAGCTAACACTGGGGTTCTCCCCTGCCTACCTATGACAAAACTAGACACAGACCACTCGGTCTGCATTTTTCATTTTTATTTTTTATTAGTCCATGTTTACAGTACATAACAGTTACATTCTTTGTGGGAAGTGGGTGCATGTATGTAACACATCTTAATTCTGTTTTTCTCGTCTCCTCCCCACTCCCTTCTCCATCTCTTGATCACTTTCCCTTTTGTGAAAGGCCTTTCTCCCTATTTCCTATTGCCTATCTTCTATTTCTCTCTCTCTCTCTCTCTCTCTTTATATATATATATATATATATATATATATATATATATATATATATATTTTTTTTTTTTTAAACCAGGGATCAAATTCATGACGTTGCGCTTGCCAGGCAGGCACTTACACCACTGAGCTAAATCTCCGGCCCCTTCTCTTTATGTTTTGGCTTTCTCAAGTAAGAGAAAACATGCAATATTTAACCTTGTGTATGTCTGATTTACTTCACTTAACGTAACGGTGGCAAGCTGTAACCATTTTCCTACAAATGCCTCAAATTTAGCCTTCTAAATGGCAGAGTAGTACTCCATTGGGGGTAAATACTACATTTTCTTTATCTTTTTACCTGTTGATGAGCACACAGGTCACTTCCAAAATTTAGTATTATCAATTGTGCTATCACAAACATGGGTATGCAATGTATCTCTGTAATGTGATATCTTCAACTCTTTTGTGAAGATACTAGAAGGAACATAGCTGGGTCAAATGGAATTCCAAGTTCTAGTTTTATAAGGTGTTTAATACTAATTTACATTCCCACCAACAGTGTAGGAAGATCCTTTTTTTCCCCCAATGACAGCATTTGTTTTTTTGGGGGTCCTTAATGACGGTCATCCTTTCTGGAGTAAGATTGGCTGGAATGCAATGTTTTCATTGTATTTCTTTGTAATAGCCAGTGATGTTGAACATTTTCCTACCCATTGATTAGGCATTTGTACTTTCTACCAAGTCCCACTTCTGTCCTCAAAAAATATTCACTGGCCTGCTTGTCCCACAGATCAGTCAGAACAAAATGCTTCTTAACCAAACTATGGTCAAGCCTCTCCCCTCTCCCAGTCCCTGAACTTGGGGATTCCTCAGCCTGAGCAGCACTCAGCGCTCCAAGTACAAGCCAACATCTGGGTGAAATATTCTCCAGCCCACTCTTTCCACTTCCCGTGCTGGGTCTTTCCAGCTTGTTGACTCTTCTCTTCTGTGTAAGTTCTGAGCCACCTGCAGGTCCAGAGAAGCATGTTCTCTACTGCAGGAGTCTCTCCCTTTTGAAATAATCCTTTTGAATAAAGGATTTGTTTGAATAAAGGATTTGTTTACAAAGCACAGATTTGTTTTTTCATTTGACATCATCAACAGCCAGAAGTGACTAAGTCTTATGGCACTGAGCAAAACTTGTGCAGAGATATATCATTATATCCCATATGTATTAAGACCACTAAATCCCAGAATGAACTGAGGCTCCTGGAAATTAAGACAGGCAATAACATGATTTTTTTAGGTACTAACAGAGTGTGTTGGTTACTCTTCTCTCTTGCTGACACAGAATACCCAACAGCCAAAATTAAGAAAGGAAAGGTTTATTTAGGTCACAGTTTGTGGTGGTTTCAGTCCATAATCAGCTGACTTCAAGGCAGGGTGCCATGGCACAGGGGCAACACTTCAAGGGGGCCGAAGACAACAAAGCAACAGGAGCAAAAATGAGGAGAACCAGCCTCTTTTCCTCCCTTATATTGCAAGCAGTCTACAACCCCTCTGCCCTAGGGTAGTTCAGCAATCACAACATCTTGTGGCCTCCTCTTGCACAGGCTCAGGATGTTACAAAGTAAGGATCTTGGCTCCCTGATGAGTCTCCTAGTTAAATTTCTAAACTTCTCAAGTTGACACAATGTATCAACTGTAACACAGTAAAGAGCTTTTCATTTTGTTGGCCTACAAACACAACTAAGCTTGCACTCATATCTACCTTCAGAAGTATGTTTCTAAGTATAAAGTATACTTATGTTTATAATTTCATATGTGCAAAAAATATGCACAAAAATGTTCTCAAGAAGTAAAAGCACTGTAGTAATCATATCTCTTCTCAGGTTGCTAATTAGAATGAAGTAGTTTATCTCTTCCAGAAATAGCAAACAAGATGTCAGAAAGGGAATGAAAGGAAAAGTTAAGAATGTTTTTCATAGAATAACTTGGAAGTTGACTGTGTCTGCTGGTTTGGGTTTGATAAAGTTATGTCATTTTCCCATGAGACTGGATTTATTATGAACTCCATTTCCACCAAGAACAAGAAACAATTTTGAGCGAAGACAGGATAAGTCACAACAAAATTGAAAGTGGAAAAGTCTCGGTGTAGTTTAACTTTTCTCATCTTTCCAGTAGAAATGTCCTACCACAAGCATTGTTTTAATAATCCAAAACAAACCCCTATGTAGGAAAAGAAAAAAAAAACAGAGAAAAAGACCACTGGATTCCATTTTCAGAGCCCATGAGAATAGCAGAAGACATGACTGAAAACCTCAGAATTCAATGATAAATTGGCTACTCAAATAGCATATATATATATATATATATATATATATATATATATGCTCTCTCTGAGAGACAGAGACACAGAGAAACAGAGAGAGAGAGAGAGAGAGAGAGAGAGAGAGAGAGAGAGAATTTTGGTGTACGGTAAGAAACTAAAGCTTTGTAATAGTATTTTAACTCCTTGTTAATAAACTTGTGTGTACCATAGCTATTTTTGTGAAGAGAGTAATATTCATTTTTCCTTCTCCTTTCCTTCTTAGAGAAATAAATAATTAGATACAGAGAGAAGATTACAATTGACCCAGGTAGAGGAGAAAGACTTGGGAAGTACTGTCCCAGTTTACCCACCCACATGACAAAACTTTGTGAATAATGCCCCACAGAAATGCAGTTTTCCTGGTGACATTCAGGACCCTGATTCCAAGTTGCAGTCCTTTCCACACCATAGCCATAGAAACACATATTACATTCTACCTTTTGATGAAGTTGATTCTACTCCTTGCGCTCGAGATTCCTAACACACACTGACTGCGGTGTCACTGTAATAGTGACCAGCTAGTGGTATTTGCTTGCCAGGCACTCTACGAAATGCTTAATGCAAGCAATCAAAGAGAGACCGGACAATTCCCACAAGGAATCTGAGGCTGAAAGAGGTGAATTCAGTTGTCCGAACTCACGCAACTGTGAAGGAACTAACAGCATAAACCAGGGTCATCCAGATCTTGGTCATCCAGTACCCAATTTCTTCTGGGGACATGAAATCTGGGACCTACACCACACGGATGTGTAAATAGCTTTTCACTAGCGTCTGTTCTCTCATCTCAACTTCTGCAGCTCATGTACACACACACACACACACACACACACACACCAAATCACACAACACTGATCAGGTCACCATTAGATCTTGGATTAGGATCTTCTTCATCTCTTGGCTTGACTTTGCAGCTCACTTCACAAACCCTTGAGACATGGTTTAGCTACCAGCAGACATTTTAACTCTTCCTCTTTTTGCTAACCCTTGATATGAATCCCTTCAAAGCATTCCCTTGTATTCTCCCCTGTAGTGACACGGGGGAAAAACAACAATATTCCAGACAGATCACCATGGTTACAGCAAGTCTCCCACAAAAGATGAAGACCTAGCAAACCCCCATACTTGTGAATGCAACAGAATAGGGCTTGTATTTCAAGGTGCCAAGTCCTGCTTTGTTCTGGAGGCTCTAGGAAAGTGACACACAGAGTGACCTACAGCAGCTGGAAACAAATCAGTTAGTCTGGAAGCTTCTGTTTGTTATCTACAGTACAACACAAGAGTCTTAAGCTCTGTGCTAAAGAAAATAGATAATGTGTTGACTAAGAAGTTTTCTTCTCATTAAATCATTAAGGGAAAATCTTTTTTTCATTGGTATTCTCGTAGGAGTTGGCAAGAGCAGGCACTTGATTTAAGAATGTTCTAGAAGTACAAACTGGAGGGCCACTGTCAATTGCTTTCTATCACAAAGATAAATATTATATTTGTCTCTGTTTCCGACTGAAACATACCAATGTCCTTCCTTCTAAGCATGACACTTTGAGAAAGACATCAAATCTAAAGAAATAGACTCAAATAAATTAGATAGTATAATTCAACAGAAACAGAAAAAACACTTCAAGGATTTGGGTCTCATAAAAGTTCACAGAGACAGATGGACATAGGGCAGAGTGGTCTCCAATTCCAAGTCTAACACTTTTCTTAATAAACACGAAAGGAATTTAAAATTAAAGTGTCTCACAGTATACCACCAAATCTTAGCTTGTAGGATAAAACTTGTAGAATTTCTTGTGGAATTTCCCTTGGAAATGGGATGGGTTCTTTCCACCATGTGTTTCTGGCTTTTTGTTTGTTTTTTATTTTTTTGTTTTTTCCAAACTAAGCTTTAAAATTACTCAGATTTGGTGAGTCTAACATATCAGAAGATTATGATCACAGATTGTATGTTTTTCTCACAGACCCCAGAGGAGGAAGCCAGTCATGTCACGTGGGGCTACATGAAAAGACACCAGGCTTGATTGGGGAACACAGGAAGACTGGAGATGTAGCTCAGAAGTGCACGACTTCATGACAGATACCTGCTATTACCCAAAACAGAAAACAATTAAACTAAATGGAACTTAAAAAGTAATTTAATCATGATTAGTATCCTTTTTCTTATAGGAGGCCAAAACCTATCTCTTCTTCCTATAATGTAGCAGGCAAATTTTGTGCAAACTCAAGAAAACACTCATTGAATGGTATGCTGCTCTAAATCTCTTCTCAAAAATTCCATGTACAGTTGGGGACCAGCACCATGCACAGACCATTGCCAGACTAGAACAGACAGACCCCAGCCTCTCTCCATGAGTCAATGTCATTTGCAGGCCAGGGATAGAGAGAAGGAGGCTGCATGAGGCAGCAAGCCCAGTCTGGGAACCAGAGCCATGCATGGGCCACCACTGGACTGAATCAGCAAGATCCCAGCCCCTTCTGGTGCACAGGCTGGCAAGCAAAAAACACCAACCCCCACCACCACCTATGCCATAAGTGATCGACTTATCTGGAGAAACACAGACTGCGATGATACCTATGGAGGTGAAATGCAATTGGATGCCTATGTGCATTGATATTTCACTAACATTGCAGGACTAGGGTGAGTGGTCTGATCATAAACTCAGAAGATAGCAGTATGCAATACAGTGTGGCATCTAAAGGGGATCTCCTTCTGAGGGTTGCAGCCATTGTTGATTCCCTATGGTCTTGTTTGGGAAGTCCTATATTGTTTCCATTGTTTTGTTGGGGTTGGTTTTATTTTCTGTTGTTTTGTTTGATTGTATTAAATCTGATGGCAGAGGCAGCTATTTCAAAGATAGCAAGATATACTATGGTAGCAATTTTGGATTTACTACTGGCTTGTTTTGAAGTCCTTTGTTGCATTTGTTGTTTTGTTTTTAGTGTTTCTATTCTATTCTATTCTATTTGATTTTTACTATGCCTGAAGTTATCTGCATCTATTTTGAAGATACTAAGAGGCATTATGGTAACTATTGTTGCTTTCATAATGTTTTGAAGTCCTATATCTCTTACACTGGTTTGTTTTGATTGGTTTTATTCTGTTTTATTCTCTTTAAAATAAATGTTTTTAAAATTCCATGTACACCACAGAATATCTTGATACAAGTAATAAGCTAATGAATTGATGAAGGAGCTTAAGAATGTTAAATCTGTAGAAAACACTGCATATGGAGTGGCTTTGTCTACAAAACTAATCTGAACAATCAGAAGACCTTTACTGACTCTCTTTAACTTCCATGGCAAAGTAATTATTTGCATATATTTGGTAAGAATCCATCTTTACAGCAAGGTAAGTGTATAAAACAAATGTATAATCATTCCAGACATGTCCTATTTAAATCTGAGCTTGACCAGCCCATTATTAAGGCAAGTAGAATATATGCTTCATGTGCAGAAATGATACTTGCAAAATCCTTCTGGAAAATTGCTCCAAGACCTGAACTGTAGCTGACAGAGCCCCAGGCTTACGGGAAGTCAAGTCATGCAGTTTTTCACGACTAGTGCAAGCAACCATGAGGAACAAAAAAAAAAGATAAAGTTTACAGTTTCAGGTACTTTAAAGGAAAAACCTGGCAAGAGATCTTGTTTTTTTTTTTTTTGTTTTTTTGGACTGGAAATGGATGAACTAATAAAAGGCAAGAGAGACTATTCCTGGCATATAGCAAGTGAGCAAAAATATCACATGAGTGAGGCAAGAGATTAGGGCGTGGTAAACTGGCTGAGCAAGTGGATGTGACCTGTCAATCAAGGACATGGAGGAAATGAGCAGAAAAATAACTCCTAAAGTCCTGCACCAAAAAAAAAAAAAAAAAATCAGAGAATGTTATCTTCAGTTCTTCCACAAGAAACTAATCAGGTTTTCGATAAGATAACCTAGATTTGGTCAGCCTGCAGAGTAAGGGGATACAAAAGACAGTCATTAAACCCTTGGCTATTGTGTTCTCTCTTCCACTGTACTCTACTCTTTCTTTACAGATTGTATTTCTTTTCCTACTTTTAATTGGCCTGCACATACTCCACAAAGTATATTTATGTTCTTACCTTTAATAAATTTTTTTTTGGTACCGGGGATCGAACTTACAAGGCAGGCACTTATGCCACTGAGCTAAATCCCCAGTCCCCTTTAATAAATTTTAAACCTCAGTCTTTTGCACTTCTGTTGTCCAGTTCTTTGTTCAGGATAAGAAGAACCCAGAAAGAATCTCTAGGAGTCCCCAGAACCCTAAAACCAAGTAAGACCAAGGCCCTTGTAAAGGAATCCTAGACACAAGTTCATGGCTGAATGCCAACATCTCATGGATAAACATAATGAGGAGGTCTTCATATAATCTGCCTCACTTCTCTTTGTACCTATGTAAACCCAACACATCAAATAAAATAGAACATTAAGTTAATTATACTAACTTATAAAAATCTAAAACACTTAGCCAAATTTATGTTTTCCTGCTAAATTCTCTCTGAAAGAAAAGGGTAAGTTATCAAAAGTGAAATGGAGTCACTTTGTCAACCTTCACCAAAAAAAAAAATTAAATAAAAGCAGTAGATAACAAAGAAAGGATTATTACATGTAGTTTCCAGATAGCAATTATCACAAAATTCCAAGCTTGTACAGCAGCTACCACAGCCTTATACAAAAAGCCCTTTTGCAGGGACTACCTCTGACTGACACAGCTCGTCTCGCTAATCATCATGCCCAAGGATTACCATCTCAAAATGCCCAGTGAACTAATATTCCTCATTTTTGTCATTAAAAATTTGCCTTTGCCTCAATCTCTGAAAATACCCACAGTTTACAAGATCAGTGTATTTCCATTGCAATGCTCTGCTCTTCCCAAATAAATAGGAACATTCTTTGGAGAATCTCTGTTTTGCATTTAGGCTGACAGCTCATAAGATGTCCTGAGGAAATAAACCTGACATCCTCATCCTTAGCTTAGCCCAGTCTGATGTAAAAGAGTGGCAGGGAAGATTTACATGTTTAAAAGCCAAGCATTCCCTGAGATAAGCCTTGAATTAGGGGCCATTCCGAAGCCTTACAGCCTGAGATAAGCCATGATCCTCTTTTTCCATTATCAGAGACAAGACTTTAACTCAAAACAGGACTGTCAATGGCTATATAATAATTTAAACTATAAATACAAACCTTCTCCTTATTCTGGGAGCCCAATTTCTCTAAAATCTTGCTTCGAGCAAGTAAAGCTTAGCTAGGTGGTCAAAGCATGTCTGAGTGTTTTTATTATTGCAGAGGATGAATTTCTTTTTAAAAGAAAAACTAAAAATTGAATTGGGTGGAGTAAACACAATTAAAACAAAATTAGCTACTCAGCTATCATCCACAACTGCAAAATGGGTTATAGAGCTTTACTGTAGCATTAAAGAAAACTAGAGGTAGATAGTAAAGTGATTCAAATGGATTTTATTCAGGAACCACTGCATTAAGGGAATAGAGACTTCAGCATAGACCTGGACTCCACTAAATGCAGTCCAGACAAGTGAAGTTTTATAGCCAAGGTGCAAGATGTGGTCAGTGAATAAAAAATTAGTAGGAGGAGCCATCAGTGGATGGGGTAGGGCTAGATTCTAGTTAGACAGAACTAACACACTTGGCCATTTCTGCTGCCTGGAAGCTGAAAGTTTATAAGGAAGTCTGCAATGGCCGATAACGTAGACTTGCAGGCACTGCCAGGGGCAGGTGATGTTTGCCAGGAAGGGCACCAAAAAAGGGAGAGAAAAGAAAAGAAATGTGGGAGGGGTCAGGGAGGCCAGCAAGGAGAATCTGTTGGTGTTGGTCATGTACTTATCTTCTCTGTTTTCATAGTGATCCCAGGTACTATGGTTTGATAAGTGTCCCCAAAAGCCCATGTAGTCACCAGCCTGTGGCACTACTGAGATGTGATAGAACTTGGGGCTAAATGGGAGGAAGTTAGGTAATTTGAGTGTCCCCAAGATTATTGGAATTCCAGCCTCCTCTTCTTCCTCTCTTTCTTTTATACTGCCATGAGGTAAGCAGTTTCCTCCACCACATGCTCCTGCCATAGCATGCTGCCTCATAATAGAACTCACAATGGCCCTAAAGCAAAGGGACCAACCAACCATGGACTGAAACCTGTGAAACCATGAACCAAAAATAAACCTTTTGTCCTGCTAAGTTATCCCAGGTGTTTTGTCACAGTGACAGAAAGCTGACTAAAACACCAGGAAACTCTTACCTGGAAAGACTGCTCTTACCTGTTAAGACAGTTCTACTCTCTTAACTTGGCAAAAGGACTCAAGGGGAAGAGCACCCCCCTAGAGGCCCAAAACACAGATTGGCACCCTGCTGTGTCCATGTCACCTAGTTTTGGCCTGAGGGCACTGATCAGCACAAAGATAACTCAAGGTGCCTTGACACTAGCTAGAGGTAGACTTTCTATATGACTTGTCTCCACCCCTGACCTGCAGCAACTGGTCATCTCTGCCCTATGGAGACTTCTCTTCACTTAGCAGTGAACAAAAGAGAAGCACATTTCTAGTTCTAAAACCAGAACTCAGGAGTAGCACGTTTTCTTCCTGAGTGCACCAAGAACCTGACTGTCAGTGGCACACATTAGACTGTCTTTATCTGCTATTTGGAAATAAAATATAGTGACTGAAGGTGCAGAGCAGATACTCAGACCTAAGGACTTGACCTTCAGCAATTGCATAGTGTAGTAGAAGCCCTCAAACAGAAGCCAATCATCCCCAGGACACTCCCATTCCCAACCCCAGGTTCCTCTCTTTGAATCTGGATATGATTTAAAACTGGCAGACCAATCAAAAAAGACGATTGGTAGTTGCTGTCTCATGTGTATTTATCAAGTGCTCCCAAGGAAGAAAGAGTTCAGGACTTGGTGAGTAGAGACTTCTGTTCAAGGTTACCACAAGTCAGGGAAAAATAGGACACTCTGAGCATGTGGGGTGCTGGTGACCCTAAAATCAAACAGAAAAGCAATGACTTTGAAGAGTAAGGGAGAGTTAAGATGGGTAGAGATAAACAAAAGATGGAGAATTGGACCTAAGAGGAAATAACCATTGAAGTCTGACCAGAAAAGTGTCTCTTTATACTCACACCTTTCCAGAAGAGATGCATTTGGAGACACAATCCATCCTTTCAGCTCAGGCTTAGAACTAGGCAGAGTCTAGAGACCTTCAGGGAAGGCAGAGGCCAACCAAAATGCAACCAAGACAAAATTCTGGGTAAAAAATAGACAACAGGAGCTCCTGGTAGGGCTTATTACGTAGCAAGAACTCAGCTAGAATCCTATGAGAAAGGTGCTATTATTTTCATCATTTTTTTTAAGGTCTAAACATTTCAGAATTTTTCCCAGAGTTGCACAGCTGGTAAAGTCTTTGTAGACTTTTGTTTCACAAAAAGGAAAGAATCAGAAATTTAGTATTTTGAATGAATGCATGGAAGCTGGACATTTCATCTGACGTCACTCTTTCTCTGTACAGTCCTCAGCACGTTTGTTTGCAAGGATGAGTATAATAAATAAGGGTCACAAGAGTATGATCTATAAATCTTCTTCCCTCCCCACTCAATCCCACTGAATCCTTCAAATTGATGGCATACAACTAATACTTTTGCAATTCTCTTAAATCTTAAACTAAGTAGACTTTGGGTGAAATTTTTCACCCCATTGTCTACTAAACTGCCCTAGGACAGTCCAGAGTGTTGCTAGAAGAAAGAACCAAAGGAACTGGCCTTGTCTACCCTCCTTTCTCATGAGCTTCCCTGGGGAGATAGGAAGACATAAGGAATCTTTCCCTGCATGCACAGTAAATGATTAGGCATGTACCTGCTAGATGCCCTGACTCAGTAGCATCAGCCACTGCAACTTCTATACACATGGTGAGCACCCAAATGTCCTGGAAGCCAGCTACTTCTTTCTCCAAAACCATGGGAAGTCCCCAGAGGAAGCCCTGAGGAGTAGGCTGTCCCAGTAGGGTCTGGCAGTCTCAGCAACCTTGGTTCATCAGGTTGAAATTGATAGCATCACCGCTCATCAAAAGGAGTGCAAAGTTCTGTCCAGGGCTGGGTACAAAGAAATTAGATGTATGGGCTATGCACACACAAAGCCTCAACTCTGGTCCTTGAAAATCCTACACACTGAGGCAAATAAATCAGACCTATAAGGTCTTATCCTTCAGACCCTTCCTCATTCAGAAGGGATCACTTTCCAGATGCTTGCACATCGCTTCTAGCACTTGTTGAGTTCCTGGTTGTTCAGGCACCTCCTTGGTAGCAGCCTAGAGTGAGGCTTCCTTGCCAGGGTCTTTCCTCTGGAAAATCTGGCAGCTACATATGAGTGGGGTCTCAGAGACCCTGGGTTACATATATAAATCGACATAAACTCTAGGTGGATCAGCAATAAGGATGTTAATAACACCTGCTCCTACTTGACTATAAATTCCACCAGGATAGGCCCAGATCTGCCTGGTTCCCCATGGGATCAACAGCACCTCACTGCTAGCAGTTAGGATGTATTTGCTGGGTGAATAAAAGAAGGAGGAAATGAATGTATGCTGCCTTCCTTAGGGTTTTTGAGATATCAGCAAGATAATCTGTGCCATATAAACACCACTTCTCTGCAATTAATAGTTTGAATAAATTAGCATTATTGTTATTCCCAGAGCATTGGAGGCATGGTTTATTACAAAAATTAAAATGAACCCTATTTATAATGGAAATCATTCCCCAGAAAGAACACAAATGATAAAAATGGAAGAAACACCTTATTTCAAAGGGTCCAATATTTACATCACTTTTATATGATAATAAACACATTTTATATTTAAAACAAATAGTATGTACAAAGAATTAACTTTGAGATTAAAAGTATTTCCAATCTTTAGAATCAGTGTAGAGAAATAAAGATGATCAATGTCTTATAAATAATAAGAGCCTCACCATGCTTCTTCCCAAAATAAATACATCTACATCCAAGTCAAACTAAAAAAAAACAAAAAACTACATCACTGATAGATGGTACAAACTGGGGTTCAAAACTGTTCTTCCAGAATGGAGGAAGAAATTATGGAAAGAAGTGAAAGTGAGACCTAGCCATCCCTGAACTTTCCCGGAAAGAAACCTACAGTGGAAGAGAGAATTTACAGTTGATTTAGTGTCCAGAAGTAACCATTAAAAATGTAACTGAAGAAAATTAAGCTGTCATTTAACTATGATACACAGGAAGAGAGCTATGCCAAATGAGCTGGAGTCATGAGAAATGGTTACACAAAAGGCAGTGCAGGGCCCTAGAATCTGTCAGAACTCACATCGCATAGTTCCAAGAAGGAAAACGTTGTGCTGGTAGTCATTAAGTAGGTGACTCTGCAGTAAAGTGGAGAAAGACCTTAGACATCCAATACAATTTCCTAGTGTAACATGATTCCACACTCATCAAGCAGCTGTCTGGTAGAGGACTTTCTTCCCTGGATACCTTGATCATGGGGGGAAATCTCTAGACTTTTCTCCTTTCGTGTTCCCACTGTATTTCTTCTAGTACTGCATGGTCCACATATAACAGGCAGCATCACTGTGTCCATGCTCTTATTCCTGGACAGAACAGGTGGCCATTGCCTGGGAACTGAAGACCAGAGAGACTGGGTATTGACAGACAGCCAGAGACACTCGAGAGCAATTTGTTCCTCTTTTCTTTACCTTCTGGAAGGAGAATAGCACCTCTCCACATTTATCCTGCCACAGCTGGTCTTCTGCTAAGATCAGGGAGTGTTCCCTGATGAAAGGGGTTGGTTGTTGTGGAGTTGGGAGAGGGGGAGTTTGTGTGTACATTTTGCCCATTTCTAGCCACTTGCCAGAGCCCTGTAAAATACCCCATTCTGCCTGCCTTCCTTGGAGCCCAGCCCAGCTGAGATCTCAGGCCAAGCACAGGCTCTATTCAGAGCAACTGGAGATTTCTCCCTGCCAGACACTTACTTGACAGTCACTTTTCTTTAATTACAATGATGCACTATTTCTGTCATCTACTGTGTTCTTGAAACCATAGCTGTAGGCGTTTTCAAGTTGCAGGAAGTCCTACACTTACATGGTCTGAGTTCTCAAATTTTGGAATCTAGTTGTTTGAAATTTTACATGGGAATTTAATATAAAGAAATAAATGAGGGTAAAAAAGAACAGAAGCATTTTTAAACTTGAGAATTGTGTGGAGTGGCCTTTGTGCTAAGGAGTGAGGGACTTCTAGTCCATGGATGAGCAACCACTCAGCAAGTGGAGGCCAAGATTTCTTAGGTATTCAATTGTTATGTTTATAAATAGTTGATTATATTATATATATATAATATAATCAACTATTTATATTTTAAATACTATTTATATTTATACTATTATAACTATTTATATTTATATATCTATATAATCAACTATTTAGAATTTTAACAATGGAAAACTCATATGGCATTTTCAGTCATTAAATAAATAAAATGAAAAGAAAAGCCATTCTTGAATCTCCTTGACTTGTTAAAAAAGCTTGGTTCAAGGCAGCTAGGTGAATGGCAAGACCTTTATCACTCCTCTAGCGCTTTTAGGGAATTTCCCTGGGCTTTAGAGAAAAAAGCTGGGCCCTTTCTCCCTTATTTCACTCTCCACGGTGCCGCCGTTATCACACTATTGTCAGTTGAGAGTCATGATTAAGTCATGATTCTCCTAATAAATGGCAAGAAAGAGGAGGCCATGGTAGGATTGCATTTACTAGAAGAATCTGACCAAAAGTCAAGAAAGATGTTCGGCAAAGACCAGGGTGTAAGAGGCTATGACTTCCTTCAAAGGCTTTGTCTGCAACGATGTTGGCAGGACTTGGAGCAAGGCCATGTGGAAGAGATGGCACCTGCGGGTACACAGAGAGAACTTTTAAATCCTTACAAGGATTCCCAGAGAATCAGTATATTTTTCTTCTCCACTCTTGAAGACAATGTGCCTTAATAAAACAAAAGCTAAACCTTCACTTAGCAAAAAAATTACAACTCACCATCAGGATGCAACTGAGCTACAACTTGACTCAAGTCCTTGGGTCCCTTTCTTATATAGTTTCAGTCATCAAAATCTGGAAATCTGAGAGCAAGCTTTCAGCAAGGAATGTCTTTCTGAGGACCATGAGAGGAGGCTCTGTTCTGTTCCAGGGCTCTCTCCTTGACCGTGATGACCGTCTTCTCTTAGTGTCTGCACAATGTCTTCACTTTGCCCATGTCTGTGTCCAAATCTCTCTTTATAAGGATATCAGTCATATTGGATGAGAGTCCACCCCAAGCATTTCAGCTTAACTTAACTTCCTTTATAAAGATAAATATGTTTACATTCTGAACTAGGATTAGATCTTCAACACATGAATTTTATGGTGGCAGATGGGAGGTAAGTATTGCTCAGGCCATAAAAATATGACCCTACAAGCCCCACCCTGGACACTTTGACATATTTGCACCCAAGACCAACAAAAAGTAACTTTCCCTCTGCAGTCTACTGATATTACAGTGTCCTCTCACTCATGGGATAAAGATGCAATGTTTACTGTGGGTGACTTTTTACCACTAAATTGCCATGTTCTACATAGCCACAGCATTCATAAGACTTCATTGTTCAAATCAGAAAGCTAATGAGGTCCTGTTTCCCCACATGAGGGCCTAACCAAATAAGTCATATAAACACAAATCCCTTTCAACAGAGATAAAAACTGAGTCCTTAATTCAGTGATGAAAATCAAAAGCTGCAATATGAATGGAATTTTACCTTTCATATACAGCTTGTTATTGACAACCTCATCTAGCCCAGTTATTAAATTGGGAATTGTTCAGAAGGAAATATTGCTGTGTTATAAACAACATACACTCATCACGGAATCACAACTATGGAAAGAAACTCAGGAATTGTTCCATTCACATCCTGTACTTATCCCCTGTCCTAAACAGATATTGTTTAGTGACACTTGTCGTGTTGTTGCTGTTGTTGCTGTTGCAGAGGTCTTTTTTTTAAGATTCATCTTCTCCCCAGAAAGATAAGTGCAAACCAAAAATTAGACGCAGGTTCCATTATTATTTTTGTTATCATTGGTGTATTTTTCACAATGTATTTTTAGTCAACAGGCAAATAGAAATTTTCTTTTCATATTCCCTCCATTCCTGCCACATTCCTATCTTATTCTTTCAAGATTTGGCAACAGGGATGAACTCTTTTTCTAAAGATGGCTAAGCCACAAGAGACTCAGAGAGCCCAGAGGCAGGCTGGAAACTTGCTTTGTAAAACTGAACACTTTATACCTAAGGGATCTCCAGAGAGGTCTATGTACAAGGTGAGCCCTGATTGTACTAAATGGTTATGTTCTATCCACATGAATTATTCAAATTCTGCTAATATTTTGTTGAGAAATTTTTCTGTTCCCAAGAGAAGGAAAGAGTCTTAAAGAAACTAAAGTCAAAGTAACATTGACTAACTAACTACATATTACCCAAAAACCAAAATGTCAAATCAGATGGTGATGAAAGAATTATAGTAATTGGGAATAAAAGCCACATCTGGTCCACAGAGAATAACATAAATAGGAGAAAAGATCTCTGCACTAGGTCCAGGCAGGAGGATTCAGTCAAGGGATAAGAACAGCCTCTGTGAGACTCCCAAACTCCCATTCATTTCTAGGCTTCACAGCTTCAGATGCTTTGAATCAAACTAGAATTATGCCTAGTTATAACCCAACCAGATAGTTGAGCATCTAAGTTTAAAATGAACAATTTAGAGATATATTTATTTACTCTAAAAGGATTCTTTGCTTTTAAAATAAGTACAGAATGAAACAACACCACTCATGGACTGATCAGGGAGATACAACCTAATCATGAGGAAACACTAAATAAACACAAAATAATCAAATTCCACTTTGTTTAAGTAAAGAAGGTATTCTATTTATCAATATCATAAAAGACAGAGTAAGGCTAAAGAATTCTTTCCAGTTAAAGAGGATTGCAGTCTGAAGTTCATATGGAACTAGAAGAGTGATCAAATAGCAAAAGTAATCCTGGATAACAAGAACAAAGCCAGAAACATCTCAATCCCAAATTTGAAGATATTACAAAGCTCAGTGATTAAAAATAGCATAATACTAACACAAAAACAAATATGTGAATCAATGGAACAAAATAGAGATGCAAAAACATATTCAATTATTTGATCTCTGACAAAGGGGACAAAAACATACATGAAAAGAAAGACAGTCTTCTTTAGTTGTGCTAGGAGAATGGCTATTCACATGTAGAAGGTTGAGTCTAGATCCATATCTCTCACCACAGAGATATGAAAATGAAAATGGATCAATGATCAAAATGTTAAAACAGAAACATTTAATCTGCTAGAAGATAAAATGGATCAAACTCTTGAAGACATAAGCATAGGCCAAGACTTTCTGAACAGAACCCCAGATGCACAGAAAATGTTACTGAGAACCAATGGGTGGAACCACATCAAATTAAAAAGCTTCTGTGCAAAAAAAAAAAAAAGGAAAAACAATCTGCAGAAGGAGGGGGGATTTGCCAGTTATGCTGTAGAAGACTAACATCTCGAATTTACAAATAACTAAAAAAAATGATAATTCTGTTATGTTTTGTGTCTAGATGTCCCCTCAAAGCTTCAAACAGTCATGGGGGCAGGCTTCTAGAATTTCTGATTAAATCATGGTCTAGTGCTGGGATTATGGGATGGGCGTGTCCTACATACAATATAAGGAACAGAAAGAGTCTTCTCTCCACTCTATTCCCCTTTTACTCTTGGTGCTTTTGCTGTTTTCTGCAACCATTTATAGTTGCCCTGCTGCAACAACACCCTACCTTGGAGCCAGCTGATTATGGACCAAAACTTCCACAAACAGAGAGCTAATAAACCTTTCCTTCCTTCATTTTGGGTGTTTTGTCTCAGTAATGCGAGAAAAGTAACCAAGACAGAGTTTGGTACCAGAGAAATGGGGTTGTTGCTGTAACTATACCTGACCATATGGTTCAAGAGCATTTAGGAATGGGCTTGTGGGAAAAGTCTGGAGAGGGTCAGAGATGTTACCTGAAAAAGTAGATCTAGAACACCTTATGCTGTTCTGTATGGGAGATCCCAGTCAAAGCTCAGTAGACCAGAAGGCTGATAGAAATCCTGCCTTGGAAGACCATGCTCAGGAGGGAAAAATGACTGCATTGGTTGTCAGAGTCACGATGATGTATGTTATGGTTTGGCAAAAAGTTTGTCTGCATTTTGTTCATGGCCAGAGATTTTGCCTGAGACTAAGATGAAGGGTGGCAGACTAACTAATTTGGCAGAAGAAATTTCAAGGCAGTCTAATGTCAGGATGGTGGCATGGCTATTTTGGGGAGCTTTTAGCTGGATTTGTGTCAAGAATCAAGAGCAAAAAACTCAGCAGGATGATTTACAGTGTTATGAGTTTGACCACAAAGGAAGCTCCCATAAAGCTGTGGACTACAATGATACAGCTGAGAAGATCTCTATTGCTGAGAAAGAGCAGGAGAATGGAAAAGATGGCTTCACAGCACTGCAAGAAGCAGCAAGTCCCCACCTTTGTAGCCTCAAAACTGCAAAAGTGAAATACCTTGTTCTGAGAAGAAAGCCACAGAGAATCATGTTCCAGAATGGCAGCAGTTGCTGCATCAGGCTCAAAAATGTCAGTGGCCACACCAGGTCCCAAAATAGCAGTGGCATAGAGAATTTGTTCCTCAGAATCAGGTTCAGAGTGTTCAGCAATCCAGGCACTCAACTTCTACAACCAAAAGAGAAGAAAACCTGGCCACTAGTCCAGTTGGCAGCAGACCTTGCTATCATCTTCATGGTACTAGTTTTAGTCACATGCAGAATGCAAGTGTTCTGAGGTTAAAAAAGTTTTCACCAGATTTCAGAAGAAGACCTGAGAGGCCAGTCAGTGTGCCCCCTGAGAGGGCAATGTGTGAAGCTTTGAGGATGAAACCAAAGGGGCAGCAGAGACCTCAGAAGTTTGAAAAAGCCAGAAACACAGATCATCTAAGGAAAGCTGCAAAGACTGAGCAGAGTAGGGCTAAGAGAAAAGCCATGGGAGCTACAACCACCAGAAGTGCTATAAGAATGGAGCCACACAAGCCTTGTGGAACTTACAACTTTCCACAGATTGCTTTGGATGTTCTACTTGGAAATACAGCAGTTAATATTTGCCCTCCTGGATTTTGGACTTGCTTTTATTCCATTCCTTTGTAGTCTCCTGTTTGTAGCATTTGGAATGGTAATGCCATTGAATGTTGGAACTGTTTTAATTTTTCAATTGTACAGAGGCTCACCACTAGGAGTTTGCTTTAGATCTCAGAGGAGACTTTGGATTTGGACTTTTCAGCAATGCTAAGACTGTTAGGACTTTGGCAACTCTTAGAGATGGATTAAATGTCTTTTGAATAAAGGATGTACATGGGTCTTTGGGGGTCCAGGAGTGGAATGTTATAGTCTTTGTCTGGATGTTCCCCCAAAGACTCATGCAGCCATGGGGGCAAGATTCCAGAATTTGTGATTAATTAATTGTCCAATGCTGGGATTATGGGTACAAGTGCTACACCCAAGTGGGTATGGCCTACATACAACACAAGTGACAGAAAGAGTCTTCTTTCCATGCTCTTCCCTTTTTGCTCTTGTTACTTTTGGTATCTGCCACTGCCACGAACTGTTGTCCCTGTGCCACCCTGCCTTGGAGCCAGCTGATTATGGGCTGAAACTTCCACAAACTGTAAGCTAAATAAACCTTTCCTTCCCTAATTTTGGGTGTCAAGTATTTTGTCTCAGCTACAAGAGAAAAATAACCAAGACAACCCCCTAAAAATAAAAGGCCCAATCAAAAATGGGCAAATGAAATGAACAGACACTTCTAAGAAAGTGAGTTACATGATATATGAATTATATTTCAATAAAATTGTCATAAAGTGAATGTTGTTAGGTCAAAAACCCTGAAATATTTTAGGGACACTATGTCTTTCTTTTTACTCTACAATGAGATACAAATTCTTAGGCACTACAATGGCTAACACCAAAACTATAAGCCAAATAAATATGAGAAGAAATGCTCAACATCTCTGATCATTAGAGAAATGTAAATTCAAACAACACTGAGATTCTATCTTACTCCAGAAAGAATGGTAACCATCAATAAATCAAATAATGACAAATGCTGGTAAGGTTGTGGAGAAAAAGGGACACTTGTACATTGTGGGTAGGCATGTAAGCTGGTACAACTACTATGGAAATCAGTATGAGATTCTTTTTAAAAACTAAAACTAGGGGCTGGGGATTTAGCTCAGTGGCATAAGCGCCTGCCTTGCAAGTGTGCAGTCATGAGTTCAATCCCCAGTACCAATAAAAAAATTAAATTAAATTAAATTAAATTTTTAAAAAGGCACTGTGCTTGGCCCTGCCCAGCTGTAGACATACCCGGAACCGGGTCCCATGGAAGACGCAGCCTGGCCACACTCTCCCATTTTCAAAAAGCAAAACCTGGTGCCAGGATAGGATATGTCTGCAGGAAGAAGGAGTTCCTGCATTTGAAAGGAGAATATTAAGCCCTCCCCAGGCCTAGACTGCCCCGCTGGCCCGCCCTTTCCCCAGGAACATTGTGGAAGCCCACCCCAGGCCTAGACTGCCTCTTCTGGCCAACGCTTCCACCAGGAACATACCAAAAGCCCTCTCCAGACCTAGGCTGCCCCGGACTGCTTCAGGTGGCACTCCCTTCCACCGGGAACATCCCGGAAGCTCGCCCCAGGCCTAAAACTGCTCTGGATTGCTTCTGCTGGGCCCGCCCTTCCAGCAGAAACATCAGAAGAACTCAGCAGGCTCCTGTTAGTGTGAAAAAATTGGTACTTCGCTCCCAGGTGGCAAACCTTGGACTACAGTGGATTAACTGTGTCAGTGTAGTGAGTATACCCCTAAAATAGAGGTGTACAGTGGGTAAATAGGGCCAGTAGTAAAGCCCTCTCCAACTAACTGTAAGACCTTGTTGAGTCCGAAAAGAGTGTGGGTGACCCCCTCCTACACACAGAAAACATCAGTTAGAGTAAAAATGGCAAAACAAAAAAGCAAAACACAGTCTCAAACATCTAGTCCAACAGAAACAAGTACAGGAGACATTGAAATAGACGACCCCAAAAGTAACACATCAGGAATCTCTTGAAAGATAGCGAGTGAAATTAAAAAACAGCTCCATGAGGCTATAGAGGAAATCAAAATAGAAGTACTCTCCCATGTAAACACAGAAATAACACGCTTAGCAAAAGAGTTGTTGAATGCAGCTAAAGAAGAAATAAAGAAAAAAGTACAGGAGCATGGGAAACTGATTGAAACACTGAATGAACAATATACAAAACAAGCAGAATTCATGAAACAAACTCAAAGAGACATCCAAGAAACAAAGAATTCTGTTGAAAGTGTGCAAAACCACTTAAATGAAGCTGAGGATAGGATTTTGGACCTTGAGAACACAATTAGTGATCAGGAAAGGATAGAACTTTCAAAAATAACAAAGCAGCATGAAATGGCAATCCAGAAGCTTCATGATGATGACAAAGCAACAATATAAGATTAATGGGTATTAGCGAAGATGAACAACTCCATGCAAATGACATACATAAAATATTTACAGAAGTAATAGCAGAAAATTTCCCAAACATGGGGAAAGAATCTGATATGCAGATAAGTGAGGCATATGGAATGCCAAACAGTCACAATCAACATAAATCCACACCCAGGCACATAATAATTAAGATCTCAGACATGCAGCTGAAAAACAGAATACTAAAAGCTGTCAGAAAAAAGACACAACCACCTACCAAGGAAAGCCCATTAGAATCACAGCAGACTTTTCAGCACAAACCCTCAAGTCAAGAAGAGCTTGGAGTGAGGGATTTCAAGCCCTGAAAGAAAACAACTTTCAACCCAGACTGATGTTCCCAGCAAAACTTTTATTAAAATTTAATGGAAAAACAAGATACTTCCATCACAAAGAACAACTGAAGAAATTCATATCCACCAAACCAACCCTAGAAAGAGTACTGAGAGACATATTAGACAGAGATAAAAATGACCACAATCCCCAGAACAAAAACAAAAAAAAACTACCAATTAGGGTAAGCAATTAAATAAGGGGAAAAGCAGAAAGCAAATAACTGGAACATAACATGGCAAAGTTGAGCCTGTACATATCGGTGATATCCATAAATGCAAATGGCCTCAATTCACCTATAAAAAGAAATAGATTGACAGAATGGATCAAGAAACATGATACGACAATATACTATATACAAGAAACACATCTGACCCAAAAGGAAATTCATAGATTAAAAGTCAAAGGATGGAAAACAGTATTCCATGCAACAGGAACCCAGAAAAAAGCAGGGGTAACTATTCTATTTGCAGACAACATGAACTTCAAACTAAACCTAAAATGGTTAAAAGAGATAAAGAAGGTCACTACATGCTAGTTAGTGGGAAAATTCAAGAGGAAGAATGAACAATTATAAATATATATGCACCAAATACAGGAGCACCCAACTATATAAGACAGATACTAATGGACATGAAAAACCAAATACACAAGAACACAATTATAACAGGGGATCTTAAAAGCCCATTGTCACAAAGACATAGATCAACTAGACAAAAAGTCAGCAAAGAAATAACAGAATTGAATCATACCTGTGAGCAACTGGACTTAGTAGATGTTAGAGTGTTCCACCCAACCATGTCAGAATACACATTCTTCTCAGCTACACAAGGGGCATTCTCCAAAATAAACCATATATTATCCCATAAAACATTCTTAAGTAAATGCGAAGGTATTGAAATCACACCATGCATAATATCTGATCATAGAGCACTGAAATTGGAAATTAATGGCAAAAGAATTTCCAAAACCTGCATAAATACATGGAAATTAAATAACAAACTTTTGAACAACCAGTGGGCTACAAATGAAGTTAAAGAAGAAATAAAGCAATACCTACAATTCAAAGCAAATACAGAAAAAACATACTGTAATCTGTGGGATGCAATCAAAGTGGTCTTAAGAGGGAAATATATAGCAATAAATTGTCATATCAACAAAACAGAATGAGCACAAATAAACAACCTAAAGCTCCATCTCAAGCATCTAGAAAAAGAAGAGCAAGCTAAACCCAAAGCTCATAGAAGAGAGGAAATTGTAAAGATTAGAGCAGAAATCAATACAATTGAAACTAAAAAAAATACAAAGAATTAATGAATCAAAAAGCTGGTATTTTGAGAGAATAAACAAAATTGTCAAACCCCTAGCTAACCTTATCAAGAAAAAGAAAGAAAAAACCCAAATTTATGCAATAAGAACTGAAAAGAGGGAAATTACTACAGATCCCATGGAAATTCAAAAGATCATGAATACCTACTTTGAAAATCTCTACTCACATAGAGTAGAAAACACAGAGGAAATGGACAGATTTCTAGAAACATGAACTACCAAAGCTCAACCAAGAAGATATAGCAATTTTGAACAACCCAATATCAGCTATTGAAATTGAAAATGTAATTAAAAACTTACCAACAAAGAAAAGTCCAGGTCCTGATGGATTCACAGCTGAATTCTACAAGAAATTTAGAGAAGATTTGATGCCAGTCCTCCTTAAACTCTTCAATGAAATTGAGGAGAAAGCAATCCTCCCTAAATCATTCCTGGAAGTAAGTATTACTCTGATACCAAAACCAGAGAAAGACCCAACCAAAAAGGAGAACAATAGGCCAGTCTCACTAATGAACATTGATGCAAAGATTCTCAACAAAATACTGGCAAATAGAATGCAGCAAATCATCAAGAAGATTATACATCATGACCTAGTGGGGTTCATTCCAGGAATGCAGGGATGGTTTAACATATGCAAATCAATATATGTAATACACCACAACAACAGAGCCAAAAACAAAGACCACATGGTCATCTCAATAGATGCAGAAAAAGCTTTCAACAAAGTCCAGCACATGTTCATGATAAAAACCCTTCAGAAATTCAGAATACACAGTGTCTATCTCAACCTTATAAAGGCCATCTATGACAAGCTAACAGCCAACATTATACTAAATGGACAAAAACTGAAAGTTTTCACTTTAAAATCAGGAACAAGACAAGGATGTCCACTATCAACACTTATTTTCAATATAGTTCTGGAAACACTAACCAGGGCAGTCAGACAAGAGAGAGAAATAAAAGGAATAAAGATAGGAAGGAAGAAGTTAAATTATCACTATTTGCAGATGACATGATACTCTATATAGTAGACCCAAAAAACTCCATTAAAAGACTACTAGAGGTAATAAACAAGTTCAGCAGTGTAGCTGGATGCAAAGTCAATGCTCAAAAATCAATAGCATTCCTGTACACAAACAAAAACTCACTGAGAGAAATTATGGAAATATCACCCTTTACAATAACATCTAAAAACATGAAATACTTAGGAATCAACCTAACTAAAAATGTAAAAGACCTATATGGTGAAAATTATACTATGCTGAAAAAGGAGATTGAAGAGGATATTAGAAAATGGAAGGACATTCCTTGCTCTTGGTTAGAAAGAACCAACATTGTGAAAATGGCTATACTCCCAAAACTGTTATACAGATTTAATGCAATCCCAATCAAAATACCATCGACATACCTCACAGATCTAGAGAAAACACTACTAAAATTCATTTGGAAACAGAAGAAACCTAGAATAGCAAAGGCAATTCTGGGCAACAAAGGCAAGGCAGGAGGCATCTCAATTCCTGACTTGAAACAGTACTACAAAGCCACAGTGATGAAATCAGCATGGTACTGGCAAAGAAATAGACCTGAGGATCAATGGAACAGATTAGAAGATGCAAACACAACTACAAAGACACTCAGCCACCTGATATTTGACAAAGGGGATAAATATGTCCACTGGAAGAAGGATAGTCTCTTTAATAAATGGTGTTGGAAAAATTGGCTCTCTACATGTCGCAGACTGAAACTAGATCCATGCATATCACTATGCACAAAACTGAAGCCTAAATGGATCAAAGACCTCAATATTAAAACAGAAACACTAAATCTACTGGAAGACAAGGTAGGTAGAAGTCTTGGAGACATAGGGGTAGGCAGAGAATTCATGAACAAAACACAAACTGCAAGGGAAACACTTCAAAGAATCAACAACTGGGATCTCATATTATTGAACAGTTTCTGCCAACAGAGTGAAAAGAAAACCCACAGAGTGGGAAAAATTTTAGCCAGCAACCCCTCAGACAAAGGACTTATATCCAGAATATATAAAGAATTGAAAAACATCAAGCCTCCCAAATTCAAAGACCCTCTCCAAAAATGGGCATCTGAGATGAACACACAGTTCTCAGAGAAAGATATACAAATATACAAATGGCAAATAAATACATGAAGAAATGTTCACCATCACTGGTCATTCAAGAAATGCAAATTAAAACAACATTGAGATTTCACCTCACTCTGGAAAGAATAGCTGCCATCAAGAAATCAACTGATAACAAATGATGGCGAGGTTGCAGGGGGAAAAGGAACACTGCTGCACTGTTGGTGGGAATGTAGACTGGTCTGACCACTATGGAAATCCATATGGAGAATTCTCAGATTAGGACTGGAAGCCCCATTCAATCCAGCTATTCCCCTCCTGGGTATTTTCCCAGAAGAATTGAAAAGTTCATATCACAGTGATATATGTGCACCCATGTTCATAGCAGGACAATTTGTGATAGCTAAATCTTGGAAACAACCAAGATGCCTATGAACTGCAGAGTGGATGAAAAAGATGTGGTATTTTTATACAGTGGAATATTACTCAGCCATAAAAAGGATTATCTTGAGGCCTTCATAAGTAAATGGAGACAACTTAAGACTATTCTCATTAGTGAAATAAATAAGAATCATGTTTATAAATATCACATTGTGTCTCTAGTGTAAAAAGTAATGAGAACTATAAGAATAATAAACCCAAAATGTGTAATTGCTATTGTAAAAAAGAGGGAAAGAAAGTGCTCTAAGGGATATAATTGCATGTATGTTTGAGCGTGCAAAATAGATGACCATATTGCTGAATCTTTGTTGGATCTTTGAGCAGAACTGTTTGCAATCTCACTGTTTGGTATCCTTTAACTTTGTAACCTGAACAACTACATCCAAGATGACAATATGTAATTAATCAACTAGTGATTTCTTAGTGGGTTTTTTTCTTTACTTTTTTTCTTTTAGAATTCTGTATTGTTGCTACCCTTTTTTCCGTTTTGTTTTTTTTCTCTTTAAATAAAATTTTAAAATGTGTAATTGCTATTGTAAAAAGGAGAAGAAATAGGAAATTCTATAAAAGATATAACTGCATGTATATTTAAGTGTGTAGGATTGATAACCATGTTTCTATGTTCTTGTTGGACTGTTGAACAGAACTGTTTGCAGTCTCACTGCTTGAATGTCCACTTTGTATGCTTTAATTTTGTAACTTGAACAACCATTTCTAAAAGGACAATATGTAATATATCAACTAGTGATTTAAAATAAAGAGTATTAAGGAGACAAGGTAATTGATGGCCAGTAGTCATGTACTATGATTCCATAAAAGATGTTATAGGATCAATTGAAGAAATTAAAATATGGGTGGGAAATTATACAAAATATTACAACTACATTATAATTTCCTCAAGTTGATGATTGTATATTGCTGATGAGGATGTCCCATGTATCATCGACCTAAAACTATAAAACCTTTATTTAAAAAAGCATAAATGTAATCTTCATGAACTTGGATTAGATTTTTTTAGATGACACCAAAAGTACAAATAACTAAATACATAGAAGTTTATTGAAATGAAAAACTTTCATGTTTAAAAGACACCACTAAGATAGTAAAAATTCAACTCACAGAGAAAGTATTTGCAAACTATATCTGATAAGGGATTATATCTGATAAGGGATTGACTGATAAATACATAAAGGACTATCGTGGCTCAACAATAAAAAAATTTTAAAGTAATAGATTTGGACAAGATAGTTCTCCAAAGATGATGACAAATGGCCAATATGTACATGAAAAGATTCATAATGTCAGGGCTATAGTGAGGTACCATGTCTCAGGCACTAGAATGGCTAACATCAAAACTGTAGGCAACAATGAAGTATAGAAAGCATATGAAGAAACAGATACATTCATATCCTGCTGGAAGGAACATAAAATAGTATGACTGCTTTAGAAAATTTTTTCACAGTTCTTCACAAAGTTAAATCATAGTTACCATGGGAGCTGGTAATTTCACTGCTAGGTGTATACCCAAGAGAAATGAAAACATTTGTCCACACAAAAGGTTGTTGGCAAGGGTTTCAAGCAGCATTATGGACAGAAAATGGAAACAACCCAACCATCAACTGATGAACGAATCAGCACGATGTGCTATATATATGTATTCTTAAATATTATCTGGCCAAGAAAAGGAGCAAAGTAGTGATACATGCTACAAAGCGGATGAAACTTGAAATCACTGTACTTACTAAAAAAAAGCCAACACAAAAATCCAAAGTGTGTGATTCCATTTATATGAAATGTCCAAAACAGGCAAATTCATAAAGATAAGGGTGATATTACTGGTTCCCTGGAGCTGTAGGGGATACAGAATGGAGAGTGACTGCCAATGAGATAGAGATTTTTTAGGGTGATGAAAATGTCCTCCAATTAGATATGATGATGATGATGGTATAAGCCAATATACTAACAGCTACACATATGCTCCTTTAAAAGGGCAAGTCACATGAAATATGAATTAAATATCAATAAAGTTGTCATAGAAAGAGAGAATGTTGTTAGACTGAATACTCTGAAATATTCTAGGGATGCTCTGTCTTTCTCCTTGTTCTTAGATGGTTCAAAGTAAGAAATAATTGTAGGCATATAAAGCAAATCACAGGGAGATGGGCAAAATGGTAACATGAGCACATCTGAGCATAGCGCATCTGAGTGCTCTTGTAACTTTCCATCAGCTTAACTTTATATTCAAGTGTGAAGTTCTTATAATCCTGAAATAAATCAGTTTTAGAAAATCCATGGCAAAATGTATCATCCAAGGCACTGCAATGTTTCTTTTTAGTTTGTAAAAAGTGCACTGACACAAAACTCACTATTGCAGTTCACTTCAACATTCAACTTTAGGAAGTTCCTCAACTGGGCCAGCCAGTGTCTGTGTTAGAAATCTAAAGGCAAAAACACTAAATGAAATCCATTCTTCTAACAAGGTGACAGAGAAAGAGTCACCTGACCCTTAGATCAAGATCACATCTGCTTAATTTGGCCTTGCTCTGCCTCCGCAAAGGAAAAGTGCACAGACTGTGCAAGTACTTACAGCTGATGGGTGGGTCACCAGGCCCTGTCTGTTTACCAATCTCTGTTTCGGACTTTTGATTTGTCACCTGTAGGCATCCTTCAACATCTTCAGGCAAAGTCCCTCCAGGAGGACAGGAGAGGAGAGGCTTCTGCAGCTCACTTAAAGTACACAGTTCACCCAGTCACACTATGGCTTGAGTGAGGCCTTGCACCATGGAAAGCTGCCCTTGACTCTTCTTCATCTTCGGGTGAGATTCTCTCAACATTGCTCAGCAGCCTCAGAGCAAGTGCAGATCGGGGAAACGGAGCCTTTGGGACACTTTTAATCATACATTGATTCATTCTGCCCAAAGCTGATTTCACTTTGACTGATTGATCATATGCAAATGTTTGGTAATTGGGGGGGAGTTAATGATCGCAAGTATATGTAATGTGATTCCCTCTTAGCTCATAATGATGTAATTCTCAGAAGACAGAAAGCAGATATTCAATTTCTCCTGTTATTAGATCACCAAAGTGATAAACATCTTTGTGAACATTTACATCTTTCCAAATTCCATCCAACTGACGTGAAGTAGAAAAAATTTCCCTTTGTATCAAGCTACACACTGTAACTTGACATGAGTATGGCTATAACACAGGTCAAGGATCAAACATTACAGTTTAATTGTATTTTCTGTTCTAAAAACTAAGGAATAAGGTAGACAATAAAAATTACTTCAACTTCCCCAAGTTGGAGATTTGAGATCTTAAAAAGAGACAAGAAAGTATCTGGGCAAAGGTCAACAAGCATCCCCGAAGGCCAAACTCTGCCAAAGGACTACTTTTGTACAAACCAAGAATGGTTTTCACATTTTTAACCAATTATAAAACAAAGAAGAATAAACCCATGGAAACTGCACAAGGACAGCAAAGCCTAAAATACTGACTCTCTGGCTCTTTCCAGAAAAACGTTGCAAAACTCTAAACTACAATGTCATAGAATAAAGACGTAAGAAAAATTCCTGCTGAAAGGAAGTTGATGCCACTTACATTTCTAAAGAAAAAAAATTGAAGCAACTCACCTACAAGGGGTGATCAGAATATGCCATGAGTGTTTAATTTTTTTAATTTACTATAGTAAAAGACACTTAGGCATCAATCCCCCTCAAACTGCTCCACCCCACTTCATTCTTGCCACTTTCTGAGGCAGTTCTAGAAGCCCTCTTTACAAGATGTCATCACAAGATGTGAACAAACATGTGAAGGGTGCTGCCAGCTCCGTGCAGTGGGCAGATGGGCTTGTGAAAACATGGCGTGTCTTCATGCACCTTATTCACCAGCTCTGGCGCCATGGGACTTCTGGCTCTTCCCCAAAGTCAAAATCACGAAAGGTAAACATTTTGAACTGATTCAAGACATCAAGGCAGCCATGACAGCAACTAAAAGACACGAAAGACGACTTCCACAAATGTTTCAGAAAGGGGCAAGAACAATGAAATAGGTGTGCTCAAAGTGAGGAGAATAGTTCGAGAGGAATTGTGGGTAACATGTCCTTTAGCATAATTTTTTTAAGTTAAACATTCGCCATAGTTTTGGATCACACGTCATAAATGAATAGAATGAAATGACTACTAGGAGATAAGTGTATGACATGGTCACTAGTCATTGACCTTATTTTCATGTGGACAATTGGTAAATTGCACATAAAAATATGCTTTTCTTTATTATAATAGAGGACAGCAGAATATCTCATGCACTTAACCCCACATAGGGCTGTCACACAGTCCTCACTTGTCCCAAGAGTAAGGAACACAGCCCCTTGTCACCTGATTGGTTCTTTTTCCACAAGCCAGAGTCCCAGGGGAGAAATAATTCCAGTATTCAGGGGAAGGCCAGAGCCTCCTGAGAATCTTCATCTGCCTTGACAGTCAAAGCTGCAGCCATTTGATTATTTAATTGTTCTAATCTGCAAAGGAAGTAAAGCTTCTCTTATTATCCAAAAAGCAGAAAGATCACTCCCCAGAGAGACACCTAGGTTAGCTCCTGGGGGCTGAATCTTCCTGGGGCCATGAGTACCTGGGAAGATTCTCTCTCCAGGGAGAGGGAAGGAGTTAGGAGAAGGGGAGGTGGGGGCAGCTGCCTCCCTCCCCTTCGCATCACAGAAATAATTTTTCTGTCTCCCTCCTTTATAGAAGGTCCTCCATTTATGCAGGAAAATCCCATTGGCTCTTCTCTGTCACCCAGGTGTAAGCTCTGAGGAAAAGGGATGGCACATTTATGATTTACTGAGCCAGACTTCTATTGCTGATCCAGGTAACCTCGCAGATAAAACTAACAATCATTATTGTTGGAAACCCAGCAGATACCTTTTAATTGTCTCCATTTCAGTGATTTTACTGATTTCCAATATGATGAGTCCAAAAAGCATTGAGTTTCTCCCCCTCCCTCCTCACTCAGATATTTCCTCCAGTGGAGAGTGAAAGGCAAAGATGGCTGTGATATATAATAGATCTAACGTCTCCTTATGTCATTGTAAGGAATTCCTTTTCTCCTCTGGGTTTGCAACGCTTATAAAATGAAGACTAATACAATATCAATAATCCCGACAGCCACAGGAATATAAAATATTATTGCTTAAATATGAGCACTGTGGTACATTCCATGCTCTCTGACTCACATCAGAAGGACCAAAACTTTTGAGAACTGTAGAACAGAAATCTGGAGGCTAAATTTCCACTGGGAAAATATCCTCTCCTAGGGCTGTTAAAATGTTAGTTTACTTTTACTTTTGAAGTAATGTTATCTTTTGCTGGGGAAAATTGAAAAACAATAGTAAATAAACAGTTAATTAAAGAGATATTATCTAAATGTGGTTTGTGGCCCTCTGGGAAAAAAGAAAAAATAAATCCTACAAAACACAAAATGGTACATTTTTGGTGTTTAGCAGGAAAGGTGGTGAGAATAACAGTGATTTTTCATATATTTTCTCAAAATGATGCTGTCTTTGAACCACTATTATTAGGTTTCTCAAGCTAGAGACCATCAGGAATCAAAGCCCACAGTCCCTGGCTCAGGTTCCGCCTCCTCAAGTTCTACAAAGCTAAGAGAGGAAAGTAGCTTCCGTATTCCAAACAACTAGGAGTTTCCTGAAACTAAGCCAGATTCTCCATCATCTTCCCTGTGTGTCCGTCTTCCTTGGCCATCTTCTCCTACAGACATCATTCATGCTGGATTAGGGACCTTCTATCTCATTTTAACTAATTACATCTGCCTCTACCCTGTTTCCAAATAATATCACATTCAAAGTAACAGGGATGGGGGGTATAACTTGAACAGAACTATTTTAAGGGACAAAATTCAACCCATAACAATGATATGTACAGGATTACAACACACCATAACCAAACTTTCTCTTAGGAGCAGTGTAAGAGGTTGTTAAGGACTGTAAAGAAATCAGATCATGTAGCCTAGACTGCTTTCCTAAACTGAATTTCCAGGTCTCTTTTGTCCAAATTACTTTCCAGTATCTGTGGAACTAAGACCCAGTGTGTCCAAGAAGGAAACAAAGCAGCTCATATGCTGAAGTAATTTAATGCATTCTGTCTTCCAGTTGGTATGGCCATCTAACAACTGACTCCTAAATTTCACGTTGTAGAACTATCATGATTATAATCATAGATCCTCTGGTCATGAATTCATGCAGGTGGTCATGATGGGGATGGCTTATCTTTGCTCACAATGCCTGGAGTTACAGAGAAAGACTCGAAAGTTAGGAAGGGATCACCTGAAGGTTCACACACTTACAGAACTTTAGATGATGCTTAGCAAGGTATGAGCTGGGGCCACCAACAGGAGCAATTCATTGCTTCTCTAGTGCACTAGTCTTCCTCAGAAGACTAGTTTCCAAGGATGAGACAGAGAGGACACTAAGTATAAGGCATGTCCTATGGCATTTGATAACAAACTCGAAAGTCAAGGAATGTTTATTTAAGGTTTTGATATTTTATTGATTATAGATTTTTTTGTTTTAATGTTTATTTTTAAAAATATAACCAAACAAGTATGTGTGCGAGTTCTTTAGCATTCCTTCCTGTGGTGTCCCCAAGGTAAGTCTCACCTGGTTCCAATCTGCCTGGCATCATTTCTACCACATTCTGCTCATTGAAATAGTCACACAGCCCTGTCCAGCCTCAAGGGAAAAAGAAGGAGACTTCAACTCTTGATGGGAATAACTAGGCTATGAAAGAACACCTGAGCTCAGAAATATTACTGTGGCTGCTTTCCAGAGAATATATTCTATCATGTTTTGCAATAAAGCAACACTAAGGGCTCTGACTTGTTTGACAAATGCAACAGCCTCAGCTACACTGATTCCAGAATCTCATATAAAAATGTCAAGACTAGTATCTGCTATGACAAGATTTTAGAACTATTCCCAGCCTTGTCTTATTAAAATGTCTTTGATTATATTTTTCCAAAAGAGTAATCATTTTAGATGTCTTCCTAGAAAGCAGTCATCAGTAAAGACCTCAATAAATATTTCCTCAGTCCATTTGAGTTGAAAATCTTGTGTTTGTAGAAAATATTTCTTTCAGGTATAAAAGTATGTTAACAAGGAAAATCCCCCTTTGTTTCTTAGGAAACTATCTTCATCACTGTGATTTTTCAAGTAACATGATACATTCTAATTTAAAAACAGATCTCAAGAATTTATTTCTGCTGATATAAGAAACAACACATGACATGTTTCAGTAGGAGATCTAGGAGTCTCTGTGTAGATGCAAGACTATGAGAAAATTGGAAAGTATTTAGTGAATATATCCTTCCAGTCATCATGTACAATTTAAAGGCATCCTGTTACTTTAGACTGGAATTCTCCTAATTTGTCATTCTCTTATAGAAATCTAAGATAGAATTTAGAACATTAACAGGAGGGAAATGCTCCTTGCTAGTTTAAGAAAGAGGCAGAAATGAACATCCAGGAAACAAACCTGATAACCACCCTGAACAGAATACTTAGGAGCTTAAATTTTACCTATGTGTCAAGAACTGAACTGTGTGAGTGTGAGATTTTACCCCATTAGAAGCTAACAAGTCAGCCTGCCACAATTTTGTGGATACTGACAGAAAACACAAAACTTCTAGGTCAGATACCAAAGAGTTTATTATTCACAGAAATAGCAGAAATCAGGCTGTTGGCATTCTGGCTCTGCTCCCTCAGCCTCTAATTCCTGTAGGGGCATGCCATAAGAGGGACATGCATAAGAGTGACACCTGCACATGTAGCAGGTTGTGTAATTTGAGAGAAAGCCTGAGCTTGGTAAACTGGCAGTTTTTAATGGGCACTATGCTTACAAGACAAGCCCTTTATTGCACAAGAAGATACTATCTCTATTTTCCAAGACTGCTATACAAGCATCCTTGAAAACATAATCCAGAAAAAATAATGTCCATTTTCTGTGCTCATGGGAAGTAGAGAAACCCATGAAGAAATATCTCAAAATATTGTGCTGATTTAGAAAGGTGATTCAGGTGGTAGAAAGAGCTATCCTCTATGGTAATCTCTGGTCAATTAAATATAAATTAATAAATATTAAGTAAACTTAAAATCTAGTTTTTTATTTGCACTTGCCATATTTCAGGTGTTCAAAAGCCAGTGTCATTGTTGGACAGCATATTAGACTGCAAAGAAAGAAGACATCCTGGACAGCCCTGACCACAATTCGCCGAGTCTACAAGCCATAAACATGGAAATATAGATACGACTCAGACACCCACACTTATTTACCATTTCTAATGTGTAGGGAAAACATATAATGTCAATTTGCTTCTCCATATATGACACAGAGAAGATCACCCTAATCAAATAAATCAGCACAGCAGATTAAACAGTTAAACAGGTTATTATAATAAAAGGAGATCTCAATAGGAAGGATCTGGCAAAACTTCTTGAGATAAGAAAAGTTTAATCTGAGACTTCAATTTTTAAAAAAAGCATAGGATGGGGAGGGGGAACTTTCTAGGTAGCTGAAACACTGTTGATTCTGTTGTGGCAAACATGGTGACACATTTCAGAAAGTAAGAGAATTCAGGCTGGGTGGAGAGACTGTGAAGAAAGTTGCATTAGATGGGCCTACAGAGGCCATGGTCGTCTGGGTTTTGAAGACCATGTTAAGAATTTTGAACTTAAGTTCTGAGGGAACCAGGGAACATCTGAAGAATTTAAAAGAGGCAATTGATAAAATCAACTGTACCTTCCACAAAGACTATTTGACAGAATGAATGGATTAGAGAAAGAAAAGACAAGGGAAAGCTCTTGAACAGTATTTCAGAGCCTTAGATCAAGAATGATTACCTACTGTACTCTAAAAATAAATTTAAAATAATGATAACAATAAATTCCTAAAATATGGAATGCAAATAAGATGAATTTTACAGAGAAAATCAAAGCCTAAAAGAGACAAAGTGAAGTTTCAAACTCCCAGCCAATGATCTAAAATAGTCAGAGAGGTCTTGGGCAACCTTAGGAGTAATACTTATAGAATGGTGGCCACTCTTGTCCCCACTCCAACCTTGACCTACTGTAGCAGCAATTCACTCTATTTTGTTCACACTCTGAATCCTAGAAAAGTGTCTAGCGAGTAGTTGTTGCCCACTGATGAATGATGAATCATCAATAGTTGTTGATCATTGAGTATTGATGAATTAAGGGGCATGGACATGATACACAGGAAGAACATTACTTAGGAGAAACACAGGTCCCCAAAAAGCAAAGAAGCAAAGGACAGCCCATCCCCATAACTCTACTGTAGGACCACTGTTCAGTCACCCAAGGCAAGTTAAAATGAACCAGGCAGGCAATCAAGCAGGGATCCTCAAAAAAGAGTAACAGAAAACCAAAAAGCAAGATGCAAGAGGAAAGCCAAGCCAGTAAAAAAAGAGGAGCAAAGCTTACTAAAGAAAATAATACAATTCTAAAGAAAAGAGCTAACTGAGCAATAAGACACGTTAAAATAAGTAAAACTTAAAACTTCAAAAAATTTTGAGAGTCTGGTAATGTCAGGCCAGAGAACAGAAGGGTCTAGGTGTGGGATAGGGATAGATGTTGGAAGATTTTTAACTATTGCAGAGGCAAAACTGGTAGAACTTGGTACTAATTTGAATGAGAAAGTGATAAGGGAGAGGGGAAGGTTAACTAGGTTTTTGCTTGAAGAATCCAGCAGAATCCAGTGGGCTTCCTAATCCAGGAGCACTGGAATAACAGGCTCGGGAGGGTAACACACATTCAGTTTGGAGGATGTGCAGAGTTGGCCTGCCCACTACATATTCCGTGAAGAAACTGATAGCTTGGCGAGCTGTCGGCTCTGTGCATTTGACAGCTCAGCTCAGAGGTATTTGTTAGCCAAGTACTTGCCAATATAATCTGCATAGAACATAAGGTTACCTGGAGTGTGAGTTATGAGACAAATAAAAGTCACAGAGCAAAAAACCCATTTCAAAGAGACCATGTTTCATTGTGCAGGAAGAACACAGAAGAACACAGAGTTGTGCAGGAAGAACACTGAAGGCTTGTGGAAAACCAAATTACCTGTAAATTTTTCAATTCTCCACTTTCTGTGTTGCTTTAGTGGAAGCCATTGGTTTACATAAGACAAACTGTGAGGTGGGAATCAGAATAGTATTGTCTCAGAGAGTTAGACGTGCAGGTTAAGGAACATGTTAAGCAGTGATCACTTAGCTCAGTAGCTGATTAGTTCATTTAGTGACTCACAGGATAATAAAAGTTGACATAGGTTAAAAAAAAAAAAACCTCTTCTCTCAAGGCCTCATAGAATGCATAGTATAGCTGAAGGCCATTTTTCAGCAATATTTGAATATTTTAGCTTCACTAGGTTTTTAAAAACATAGATAGAAAAATGCAGGAATAATGTGTTTATGTGTATAACAGAAACCTTGTAGGTACATTTTGTTTTGCATAAGTTTTGTACTGATGAGATAAAAACCTAAGTTAATCTTTTATGAAATATGATAAACAGGATGTCTGTAATGGCAAGCATTCAATTGCATGTCACAACAATAATTGGTACAAATTGTATCTTATATTACTTCTCTTTATGCCCCTGCAAGTGCCTATTTTGCTCCAGACACACTAAATAAATGCATCTGTTGCTAACTCAATTACAAAGCCCTTCTAAAAATCGAAAGAAACTAGGATGCTTATTGCTTTTTTGACAACTGTTTAGCAAAATCCTCTGATATATGTTGGCCATATATTTTTGTTTGCAATCAAGATGAACAGAAAATTGAACCTGGGATCAGGTTTTAACAACAAAACAGGAACATTTCTGGGCTGCTTGGGACAATCACATGAATTGCATGATGAAGCCATTTTCCTCAGCTATTTCCATACCTCAAATCCAACAGAAAACACACAAAAGAAAATCAGGAATTTGCTTCAAAGAACACATAAATCTGCACTGTCATTTCATCTACTGACAGACAGAAGTAAAGAGACTAGAAAAGGCCAGAGGGACATGGGACATTTATGTGTCAGGATCATCTCACCTGAAGTCAACTAGATGTAAGAAAAATGAAACGGGCCATTTGCACACCAGGGGTAGGGAGAACAAGGCAATGCCAGCAAGCAAGCCCAGTCTGGGAACCAGCACCATGAGCAGACTGCCGCCAGACTGGGACAGACAGACCCCAGCCCCTTTTGCCATGTGGGCTGGCAAACAAGAACTACAGATCCCCTCACCCTACCCCACCCACCACAAGCTTACCTGGAGAAGCACAGGCTGTGATGATAGCCATGGAGGTGAAATGCGTTTGGATGCCTGTGGAGCTTTGGTGTTTCACTGACATTGCAGGTCTAGGGCCAGTGGTCTGATCATAGGTTCAGAGGATAGCAATGTGCCGTGTGGCATCTATGAGGGGTCTCCTTCTGAGAGATATAGCCACTGTTGATTCCCTATGGTCTTGTTGTGGAAGTCCTATATCATTTCCAATGTTTTGTTGGGTTTGTTTTTATTCTCTTCTGTTTATGTCAAATCTGATGGCAGGAGCAGCTATTTCAAAGATAGCAAGAAATATTATAAGAGGGGAGAGAAAAGTCAGTGCCTCTTGAGAAATGGCCATGCTGGGACTGGGAAGACCCAACAAGAAGCCAGGTAGCCAGCCTTTCTGGTAAGCTGCGCAAGCCATGTGGTTTCCAGGAAGAGAAAAGTCGGATTGCTCTTCCTATAAGCCTACCAGTATGTGGGCTGAGAATCAAACACTCCCCTTCACCAATAAGCAACTGGTGAGTTCAGAGGACAGGTTGAGTTGATAGCAACTAAGGTGCATAAAGCAACTAAATGCTTGTATTGTTTGGTCGATTGTGCAGGCTTGGAGTCAATGGTCTGAGCAGCTCTTGGGAGGATAACAGTATGCAATATAGCAAATATGGGGGATTTCCTTCTATCTTGTCTTTGAAATCCAATATTGTTCTCACTGTTTTGCTTTGTTCTGATTGTTTTGCTCTATTCAATATTGTTTTGATTTATTTTATTGTTTTGTTTTTGGTTTGATTTTTTTCCACACTTGATGGAATGGACAACTATTGTGAAGATAACAAGATATACTATGTTAACTACTGTTTTCCTAGTATCCTGCCTTGAAGTTCTGTACCAATTTTGCTGCTTTGTTTTGATTGGCTTTGTTTGGTTGTGTTTTGTTGGATTGTACTATCTTTAAAATAAATTTTAAAAAAGAAATATTATGGTAGCAATTTTGGATTTCTCCTGATTTGTTTTTAAGTCTTTTATTGCATTCATTGTTTTGTTTTTATTGTCTCTATTCTATTCTGCTCTGTTTGATTTTTACTATGCCCGAAGTTAATTGCAGCTATTTTGAAGACATAAAAAGGCATTATGGCAATTATTGTTGATTTCATGTTTTGAAGTCCTGTATCTCTTATACTGGTTTGTTTCCATGGGTTTTATTCTGTTTTATCCTCTTTAAAATAAAAAAAATTTTAAGTGAAAATGAAGAAGAAACTTTGTTGGAAAGTAAGAAAAACAAATTGGGCCCTCCCACACAGGCCTCCTCCCTGCCCACGGTGTATGGGATGGTATGGCCACCCTAAAGTCATCCCCCAACTTCCCACACTGCTTCTTTCCTGGGCCTCAGTTTATTAAGTCATCCTCCTCAAGCACCCTTTGGCTCATAGGGTAGTTAGTACCACTCCCCACTGGTCTTGTCAATTAAACTCAAGTGTAAGTCTAATCAAATGCCTTCTTCATAAATATGATTATACTGCTAAACACAAAGCCTGACTCAGTTTGCAGCCCTTACCCAACTGTCTAGCTCTCTGGCAAGTGCCCTTTCTCTGATAGCCAAGTCCTGAGCCAATTGCTAGAACTTTCCACAACCCATTGGACCCACACACTTACTGGATCACGTCTGTCTTCCAAACAGCTGCTGTTACCTCTTATGTCTTGACATCACTATTTTGCTTACTGAAAAGCTGGTTGCAGACCACTATGTGTAGTATATATCTCATTGCCATACCAAATTTTGGAAAAAGTGTATACAGTCGTCTATGGATCTGTCTGTACATCAAAAGGTTTCAGGGCTCTATACAATGCTGTTATAATGGAAAGTAACAGGAAGACTTCTGCTTTTTTCAATATTTGTGATACCTAAAGTTTGCATTTATACATACGTCTATAACCATTAAAATAAAGATCAGTTGTTCTAGGGCTGATTCCTCTGTCATATTTTATCAGATAACTGCTTTTGAATTCCACTTGCTCCCATCTCTTTTATAAGGTTCCCCAGCCCCATTTCTCACAGTCTTCTTCTCTCTCTCCCTGTATCAAAAAATCACCTGGAGAATAAGGTAAATTTTACAATAGATGATAGAAAAAACTGTCTACAACCAAAAGATACAGATGCCTGTTTTAATATTCTCTGGAACCCCACCCTGACCAGACCTTCTTGTTGAATCAATCAGTACCAAGTGGATGTAGAAATGAGGGAAACACATTAGTCCTGAGACCTATGTATGTATCAGTGTTCAGGCTTTGTCTGTTTCCTCTGAAACACATTTGAAAAATATTACATTCTCCTGGTCCCATGAAATTCTTGAAAACCTCCTTTGCTTTGGTTGTAGCTGTCATCAAATTTTAACACAACCAGATTTTCTAACAAGTTCAGTCCTTTCTGACACTGGGTTGAAAATCTAAGACCTTTGTCAAAACATCAAAAGATGTGGCATCTAAGAACGGTTGTGCTAATCAAAGTTCAGGTAGGGTCACCAATGATACATTCCACTTATCTTCCTGAAACCAGATAAGAGAAGTTTTCATGAGTGTCCTGCTTTCTAGCCTCGTATTTATCTATCAATATCTAATTATACCTCCAGTGTGTGAGACAAACTATCTTTTCTTCTTCCCAAACAAGAATTTGTTGGAATCTTCCGGCCCCATTTGCCACCAAGTACACATCAGAAGAGAAATATCCTGGCAGGGCTTCAATGATAGCCAAGTAAAAAGCTCCTTCCAGGCCCAGTGGCACAGCCAGCAGAAGAACTTCCCCAACTTGAATTTCCATGGCAAACCATCTAATGAAAAATGCTTCCATTCTGACTTCATCACTAGAGGGTGATTAGAATGTAAATAATGATGAGCTATGTAAGTGATAATGCTTCCTTATTAAAAGAAATGTGAACAGCACTATCCCAGTTGGGTAGTCACTAGAAATGGGTGTGGCTACTGTTTGCCACCCACTGAAGCCCTCAAGCCCTTTTCAAGCCTACTGTTTTCCATTGGATCATTCTGTAAACTTCCATTATAGTGCATAAAATACATGCAACCATTAAGGCAATTTAAAATTTAAATGGATTTTGGGCAAGAAGAGCTAAGTCTGTCATTTTTCTCACTGTAGGGTATGTGCGGAGTATTGGTTAGCATCTGTTCTCAGTAATTCCTTCAACTCAATTATGACACATTTGGAAACTGCAGAGAAATGCAAGGCATTATTTTAATTCACAATTTATCTTTTTTTTTTTCTTCCTTTTTTTTTTTCCTCTCCTCTCTTGAGCTAGTCAGAGTATACATAGCTAACCAAAAGTGAGAAATTTGTGTTTTTCATTCTCAGGTACAAAATGCCCCTATTTTTAAAAAACACTGCAAGTTTCATTGCTCTGACATTATCTCTGGGCCTCCTTCCTTCACTTCATGGACTTGTCACAGCCTTCTCCCACACCAGAAGTGCCAGGCTGTAACTGTTCTGTGACCCAATGAAGTGACCAAGAAAGAAGCACTGCACAGAGAATGAATTTGGTTTTTGTCAGCATTCCTCTATGCTTTCACGCACAGGCTTGTTCAAGACGTATTTCCCGAGTTACTGTCACTGTCATCCCCACAAGGACTAGAGCTGGGTGTGTTGATGAAACTGCACACACAGAGCTCAGATTACAAGGTTCTTATCTCATTTTATCCCCTACCCTTTTCAAGAGCACGCAACAGGTAATAAATCTCATTACACACCTCTACCTAAGTACTGTAGTTGATGTCACAAATCACTTCTACTTCTATTATCCCATTCTCCCCAATACCACAGCAGTAGGTCACTGCCAGGGTCATATCACAATAAAATGGCACCCTCCAAAGGAACAAAATTATGCAAGCCATCCCTCCCCAGGATTTTAGTCCCACCTATTGCTTCCACCAGGCTCCTTTATGCATACACTAGATGCCCATTGCATTAGGAGAGATGCTGGTACCTCCTGTTATCAACCAATAGCCCTGGCCCCACCTCACTGAAAGAAGCCATTTCCTGCATCTCCCATGTTTCTCAAGACTGGCACTACTCTGACCACTCTATCTACCCCTAGATTTCTTGAGCCAATCTCTCTCTTTGTGGCTGCCACAGCTTCTTCCTCCTTTGTCCAAAAATATACCTAGAACCTCAAGTATTTTCTAAAAGGCACACTAGCTAATGCTTAGATGTATCCTCAGTGTTTTCCTCTGCCTCATCTTTCATTAAGAGATCCTCTGTATCCCCAAATCCTTTAAGACTTAATAGCACACAAATCCTTGATTCTTTATGCCACTGCAGTTTATCTGCCTCACCTTGATTGAATATTTCTCCTAACTTTATTGACGGAAAGTAGAACACCCCATCTCCAAACCTAATAGAAGTATAACACAAAACACACTCACATAGCATTTATCCTATTTTCAGCAGAACATTCTTTACACTAAGAGCATGGGCTTGCAGAAATCAGGGAAGATGGTGGTAGAATGCATATCTCAGATCCCCTCTCCTACTTACTTCTTTGGAGCAATCACACTAATCCATTAGGACTGTTCAGCAAATGCTCCTAAAGCCATGGGTTCTCCAAGCACATCTGAAAGGGATGAAATTTTAATTCTCTTCTCCTTGGAGTTGGGGAGGATTAAGGTGCCTGTGGCTAAATATGTGAATGTACAGTAACTTGGGGCCTGAGCATACCTGACTCGTCAGAACCTAGGATTGTTCCCAGGGAAGGTATTTATCTACACATCTGTAGCACAAGTGGCTCCCAAAGGTCCTGCCCATTTCTATGGGTCCCAGAAGAGCCAAGTAAGTTGTGCAAAGTCTATGATCAGGTGGACTGTCATTCACATCTGTCTCAGAGACACATGACAACATTCAGCTTCATTATTTTGGGTTCATTGACTTGCTGCTGACCAGTGCATCCTGAAAAAACAACCAAAGCAATCAGATTAAAGACATATGACCTTGACAGAGGAGCTAGAGATGGCTGATCAGTGAGCAACAAAATACAGAGCCTCCTGGGGAGAAACAACTCATATGCCAGAATAAAACATCCTGGAGAGACCCAGACAGAGGGAGATGGATCCTCTTGACACAGGAAGAAATTAAACCGAAAAAAGCTCATCAAACATGTTGTCTTGGGGCTAAAACTGGAAGAGCTAAACTTAGCAAACATGGCACTTTTACTGCTACCTGCCGAGCCACCCAAATTCATGCTGGCCACGACCCGTCTTGACCTGCAGAACCACCAGAACTCATTTCCACTGTGACTCACAGGAGCCATAGCCATGCTGAAATCAGGGGTTGGTGAGCCCAACAGAGAACAGAGTCAGCAAAGGGACCTTCATTAATCTCATTACATATCTCTACCATGCTTGGGAAGTATTCCTTAATTATTTCCGTGAATAGCCTTTGTGATGGGAATAAGATCCCGTCACGGGAAGGATGTGTCCAAATGAGTGACATGTTGGAGTTGAGCAGGAGGAACCTGAACTAGGAACAATAGTGACTTCAGTTGTTTGCTCCCTTCCCAGAGCAGATTTGTTTGGCTTGGGATTTGCTTGGCCTGGGTCGCACCCCTGGCAGGGACCCAATAAGTTGTCCCAAACCAATTCCCTATGCCTAGCACACACTAACCTGGTCAAGGTCCCTGAAGTTTGACTGGCCCAGAGGGGGGGGACCAGCATACGCAGACCCTGCTTATACTTCAGTGACAAGAGCAAACAGGAGAGGGCAGAAATCCCTCACCAGCATGCTTCAGAAGAACCATAACCAACAGGGAAAGGGGCTGAGACTTCCACTCTACAACTGCATGGAAGAAACCAAAAACATGACAAGAGAGAGAAACAAGAAAAAGCCCCCAGCCCAAAACCCTGAGAACACTGAGCCAGGAGAGGGAAAAACAAAAGAGACTGAGGGCAGCAAACATCAGACACAGCTTCAATGGACATTAAGAGATATCTCCGGGACCTTGTAGATGAGCTCAAAACTGAAATATTAAATCAGGTAAAGCAAGATATGAGTAGAATAATAAAAGAAATGCCCTCAGGAAGCATCTTTCAGGAAGATACAGACCAAAGAAGGGAGGAACACAAAAAAAGGAGAGAAACATTCAATAAAGAATATAAAGAAAATATAGAACACATGAAGCAGATTCAAAGAGATTACCAGGAAATTAAAAACTCCATTGAAATCTGGCAAAACACCTTAAAAGAAACTAAAGATAGACTATCAAAACTTGAAGACAAGTTTGCAATGTGTGATCATGAAAGAAAAGATCTCTTAAAAATAACAAGGAAACAGGCAGTAACAAACAAAGGCTAGAAGATGACAAGAGAATCTATAATTTAAGAATAAGAAACATGAATGAAGAAGCAGGAATAAAAATAGGTGAATTACAAAGGCTATTCATGGAAATAATTAAGGAAAACTTCCCAAGCATGGGAAAAGAAAATGATATTCAGTTATGTGAGGCATACAGAACTCCAGCTACCTACAACCAAAACAGAGCTACTCCCAGACACATAATAATCAAGATACCAGAAATTCAATATAAAAACAGAATATTAAAAGCCATCAGAGAAAAGAAACAGATCACCTATAAAGGAAAGCCCATCAAGATCACAGCAGACTTCTCAACACAGACCATCAGATCAAGAAGAGCTTGGAATGAAGTATTCCAAGCCCTGATAGAAAATAACCTCCAGCCCAGATTGATGTACCCTACAAAACTGACACTAGAAATTAATGGAGAAACAAGATGCTTCCATGACAAAGAGGAACTGGGGGAATTTGTGACCACCAATCCAACCCCACAGAGAATACTGAAGGACATTCTAGAGAGAGAGAGAAAAAAAATGCCAGGATTTTAGGAACAATGGCAGAAAGACCTCAATGAATGGAGCAGGCAGTAGAATGAAGGAGAACAGTAGACAAACAAAGGAAGAAAAATAGCATAGCAGAAATGAGCCAGAGAAGGTTGGCTACAATCTCTAACATAGATGGCCTTGATACACTAAAAAAAAAAAATAAATAAGGCAAAGCAGATCAGGAGGTAGGGTCCATTGAGGTGCTCTGTATAAGAACTATAATCAACCTGAGAGAGGGTTTATGGACCAAAAATCAAATATGAGAAAACAATTCTCTATGTTATAGGGAGCCAGAGAGAAATAGGAGCAACTCGACCACCACCTACAGATAGGTTGGAAAGACAGGATACTTATGTATAGTAGAGAACTACTCAGCTATAACTAAGGAAAACCTTGGGGCTTTTGTAGGTAAATAAATACAACTTGAGATCAAGTTCAGGAGTGAGAAGTTTCGGAACCACTTAGGTAAAAAGAAGGTTGCCCCCCCAATCTAAAAACTGAGAGAGTTGGTGAGACCCAAAATGCACAGCACCCTGTGGGAGTGAAAGGGGAGGAATAGTCTAAAAAAAGAAGGCAGAGGATATTGTTAATAGTGCACCAGGATTTAAAACCCACATTACTCACACTGCTCTGCTTTAGATGGATTATATTCTGTTCCAGTTTGTCTACTTGTACTAGATTTGGGGGCACAGACAGTTATCCTGAAAATAGCAGGATATAGTATGGTAATCATCCTTAATTTCTTATTAACTTAATCTGAAGCTCTGTATAACTTACACTGTTTTACCATGGCTGATCTTAATTGAATCTGGTTTGTTAGATTGCTGTTTTGTATTGATAGATTTTATTCAAAGCTGTTATGATTGATAGTATCAAGTCTGAGAGTACAGGCAACTACACTGAAGATGACAAGATTCACTAGAATATCCACTCTGGTTTGATTATTACCTGACTTTGAAGTTTTATACTGTCTGCAAAGTTTTATTTTTACTGATATTGTTATGTACTGCTATATTCAATTATGCCTGATGATATAGACAATTCTACTGAAGATAATAAGAGACAACACAGTAACCATTGTAGATCACCTTGTACTGTGGTTTTATACGACTTTTTGGTTTCATGTTTTTATAGGAATTTGTTTTGTTTTGTCTTGCTATGTTTTGTTTTTCCCTCTAATACAGAAAGGATAGAAATACATGTAAAGACTCATGCATGCATAGTTGTTTATAGTCTCACTGTTTGAATATCTACTTTGTATGCTTTAATTTTGTAACTTGAACAAGTATTTCTAAGAGGACAATATGTAATTTATCAACTAGTGATTTTTTACTGTTTATCTTTTTTTAATTCTGTATTATTTCTACCCTTTTCATGTTTTTTTCTCTTTAAATAAATAAAAAAATTGCAGTGGTAAAAAAAAAAAAAGACATATGACCTCATTACTAGTCAAGAGGACACAGTACCCTGGAAAAGGAAAAGCAAATGCCAGAGAGAAAGGCCAGGCATACAGCACCTGAATAAGGAGGCTCCCAATGAAGAACAAGCCAGGGCGAAACTTCAAGCTATCTTTTAACAAAGAACTAATGAGAAATTCTGAAGAGAACATTAAACAAAGACACCCAAACATGTTCTGGTTTAAAAGGAAAAGGGAAATCCTGATTCTTCGAACTGAACTCTATACACTCCCAAAAAACTAATATACTACCATCATAACCTCCAATGTGATAATATTAGAAAATGGGTACTTTGGAGTTAATTAGATCTACAAGTCTTCACAATGGGAATAGTGCCCAGATGAGAAGAGACACCAGAGAGTTTGCTCACTCTCTTGCTTTTCAGACAAGCAAGTCATCACCAACTGCCAACTATGCTGAAACCTTGACCTTGGACTTCCAGCTTTCAGACAGTAATAAAATTAATTTCTGTTGGTTAAACTACTTGGTCTGTGGTATTTTTATGGCAGTCCAAGCTGGCTAACGCACTTTATGTCTTTCTTCAAAAATTAAATTGAATTCAAAAAGAAGATCATGGCTGAGAACCAAATCAATAATCAAAACAACTAGGAGTTCATTACTCACAGCAAAAAAGCAAGGAGATGAAAATCCTATGGAAAAAGATGGTATGAAGAAGCAGTCAAGTCATGCTACCCCTCAGCTCTCTGGGCAAATGGATGACATTTTCATATCTGCAAGGACTAATGATATATACCATCAATGTTCCTAGCCAGCAATAATTGGGAACGTTTAACTAAATGCCAATTGACTCACATCAGATAGCTCAAAAGAAAAGATGAAGGAAAAGGAAATGCCAGTGAGCAATGAATATTTCAGACTCTAGCTACATTGGAGGGACAATAGTAGTATGTCAGGAAATCTATAGCACTACTTACTGGTAGAGAAAAATACTTCAAACAGAAGAAATACACTTAACGCAGGTGAAAGACAACTTTTGCAAAATGTATATATATAAAAAGATTTTAATAAATTTCAGAATTTTACAAACCAAATAGATTTAAACCAGTAATAAAAGGATTTCAATAATGTAATGCGTAAAAGCCAATTAATAAGTATGAAGAACTGTTTACTGCAAACGGAAGATTTACCTTTACTTTTGTATCCAGACTACACTAATTGATTGTGTGCTTTGCCATAAAGAAAACCTACTTACTTAAAAATTTTACTGGTTGTATTCTTGGTTCACACTCTAATAAAGCAAGAAATAAGCAATGAAAAGATGATTCTAAAACTTACATTATTAGCAGTAAGAAATCCTTTCTTAATTAGCTCCTTCACCAAAACATGTGGGAAGAGATGGAGGGAAGGGGGTAAAGGAGGGGACAAAACATAATTAAGGTGCTATGTTATGCATATATATGCAATTCCCCACAATTAATGTAATCATTTATGTACAAAAAACATGTCCTAATAAAAGTTAAAACTTGAAAATGAATAAAAAGCATATTAAACCTTTTTTTCCAATTTTTCTGGAAATGCACTCAAAAGCTAAGATGGATTAATGGGTGGACAGAGAGATGAATAGCTGAATGCATATGTGATTCAATAAATATAGAAAAATATTCATTGTAAAACTTGGTGGTTGTTATGGTTTGTGTCTGGATTTCCCCTACTAAAAGACTCATGCAGTCATGGGGGCAGGCTTCTAGATTTTGTGAATGACTCATGGTCCAATTCAGGAATTATGGGTGTGAGTGCTACACCCAAGTGGGTATGGTCTACATACAGGATAAGGAACAGAAAGAATCTTCTCTCTATACTCTTCTACCTTTTTTGCTCTTGTTGCTTTTAGTATCTACCTGCTGCCATGAACTATTCTCCCTGTGCCATGTGTCACACTGCCTTGAAGCCAGCTGATTATGGACTGAAACCTCCACAAACTGTGAGCTAAATAAAGTTTTCCCTCACTAATTTTAAGCACCAGATATTTTATCTCAGCAATAAGAGAAAAGTAACCAACACAGTGGTATTCACTATGTGAGTCTTTCAACTTTTCAGTACATTTGAAAAATTTAGGGTAAAATATTGAAAGATATACAACATAAGAGCTGGGGATTTAGCTCAGTGGTGTAAGTGCCTGCCTGGCAAGCACAAGGTCATGAGTTCAATCCCTGGTACAAAAATAAATAAAGAAATAAGAGAAAAAGAAGAAAGATATACGTCATAAACTAAAATAAACACTCATTTAGTAACTATTGAAGGAAAAGTACTATGTGGGTATATTTGTTGTTCAAGCATTACAAGAGTGGTGAGAGATTATAAATCTAGTGGCTAGTGTTGTTTATTTTAAAATAATGAAATCTGAGAGAGGAAAGGTTAAAAATGGATTTTTAAGTCAATCAAACCCAAATTTGGGACCCAGATATGCCATCTACTCTTTGAGTGATCTTACGCATCTTTGAGGCTTAAAGATGCGTAAGATCACTCAAAGAGTAGATGGCATATCTACTCTGAGAGTAGATGGCATATCTACTCTGAGGCTTTCTAACACTTCCTTAGTGGTGTCAATAGTTTGTGCACTTCCAATGATGTCACAACCCATAGCAGTGGTGTCAATAGTTTGTGCACTTCCAATGATGTTACAACCCATAGCAGAACCCTGGTTATTTAGTAACACAGCACATGTACAGTGAACTGACTCTACCTCATAAAGAAGCTGACTCTCACTACTAGGACTGCTGTGTTCTTCTCCAACACACTTTTTGTTCCAATAAGCAGCTAATGTCTGCATGTCAACCAGGCTCACTTCTGTAAAAGTCGACTGTGCCCTGGAATTAATATTCTGTACCTTTCAAGAAGTTTAGAGGCTTTCTAACACTTCCTTGGTGGTGTCAATAGTTTGTGCACTTCCAATGATGTCACAAGAACCTGAAGACAAAATTTGGTAGTTTTGCCACCAGATCTAAATGGGACTTCAGAAGAGAAAGTTGCCATCAAACGAAGTGCTATGGGTTGGATAACTGTCCTCCAAAAATCCATATGTAAAGGGATGGGCCCCAGATTGACAGTAATGGAAGGCAGCTATGCTGGCTACTATACAACCAGTGCCAGCATACGGATGGGGATGTGGAGGGTGCTATGAACCTTTAGAAGGTGGAGCCTTGTGACGATCCTTAGATCATTAGGGGCCACCCCTCCCACTCATTCTCTCCACTTCTTGGCTCATGATGTGAGCTGTTGCTCCTGCATGTTTCTGTTGGGATTTGCTACACTTGCCTGAGACCCAAAGCAATGGGCCCAGCAGATCTTAAACTTCCAAAACTGCGAGCTAAATAAACCTCTTTCCTTTATAGTTGAATTGCCTCAGGTATTTTAGTATAATGGGAAACTGACTAACATACAAAATATATCTGTTTTCAGATCTTCAAAATCCAAGTATCATCCTCATATTTGCAGAGAGATAAAATCTAACCAACTGGTCTTTCGCACCTGTGGTGATTAATTGACTTGTAAGAACCACCTAGCAGATTAGTAAAGCTCTCGGTATGTCTGTGGATGATTGACATGCAGGCTGCAAACTGAGGACTCACACCAGTTGTGGGGAGCATCAACCAATATGCTTGTAGCATGGGCAGAATAAAAAGGGAAAGAAGGACCCCTTCTCTTCTTCAGAGGAGCTTTGGTCATTGGTCTCCGGTTTCTTCAGGCTCCTAGTGCAGACTCTTCAGCCTTCCCACACAGCCCTTCAGCTTTCTCACATGAAATAACACAGTCTCTGCAGTGAGCTCCAGCCCTCTGAGCTTCAGTTAGATCCTCCAGTTCTCCAGTGTGCTGACAACCAGTTTGCATTCTTGTACCTCTGATTTCACAGGCAGTCATTATAACCGTCCTTTGTAAATGCTTTTTAGAAACACGTTTATATTTTTAATATTAAATCCATTCCTTTTGTGAGCCCTAATGAGATAAACTATGGCTGCCATACACAGTAATTCATTGATGTTGGGACAGATACATACATGAGTCAGGAGATTGTGAGAAGGTGTTTTGAGATGAGAGTTGCCACTGAGCTTGACCATCTCCTAGAAAGGACTGTCATGCAGGTAAGGTGCTCTACAATGATTAAACTTGTTTTTTGTCCTTTGGACAGAGAGCAGAATAATTATTCTATGCATAGGAAATTTTCCTCTGTCCCATGGATTCTCATGGTTAGTGGCTTTTGCCATAAAATCCATTCGCTCCTTTAGATAAAGTCTTTCGCACTTGGAAGAACAGACCCCTGCTCATGCTGGTCCAAGATGCTGGAAATCAGAACACACACAATAATAATAAACTGGGAAAGCAGGTGGAAAATACATGCACTGTGTAAGTGCAAACACCTGTGATGTGTATTTGTATTCAATCTTATCTAACACTTTGATTGAGGGGTTGCAATGTTCCTGGCATGTTACCACAAAGAAAATCGTCCTCCTGCCACAGCATTCCCTGAACTGCAGAGATCTCAGCTAGCCACAAACACTGGTTCTTACAGTGGTGATGAAATTGTGAAATTCATCAAAAAGGCAGGTGGCTTGAAGACTTGCAAGATGATACAGGGACAGCCATCTAATCCTTGGGGCTGCCAGAGGGATGAACAGAAAAATCTACAATTGCTGACCCCATCTCTGGGGAAGGAGGCATATGGGGAAACAATTCCAATTTTTTTGTGTGTGAAACTGAAGATTTAAAGCAATTCCATTTCCAACCCAATAATATGACAATAAGTCTCCTGAGGTAAAACACTTTTCCTATTAAAGATGATGCTTGCATTGTCTACAATCTGATACCAAAGGCCAGCAAGAAGACTTCACAAATCTCCTCACAATTGGCCCTGAGAATGAGCAAATTTGAAGCATAATTTATGTGTAGATAAAACACACACAGCTTTCATGCATCCATATTTCCAGCACATTATACACAAGACTCTGAACATGTGAATAGACCAAAAAGAACAGAGGATGGGCTAAAAACACATGTTTGAGAAGAAATTCCTCTAGAGTTTTCTTCTAAAAATATTAGCTGTGTTTCCAAATATCAAATGAGAGAGTCAAATAGTCCTATGGCTTAGCTGAGTCTTACGCAGCAAAACTCCATAGACTGGGCAGCTTAAACAACAGAAAATAATTTTGCACAGTTTCAGAGACTGTGAAATGCAAGATCATTGTGCCAGTTGGTTCTATCTTAGGTGAGGGCTGTCTTGCTGCCTTCACCCTGTCTACATACACAACACAGAGAGAATGCACAAAGCTTCTCTGTGTCTCTGATAGACATGGATCCTGCCCAAATTGGGCTCCAATCTTCAGACTTAATTGCTTTCACCTTAATTAGTTCCTTATTCCAAACAATGCCACATGGGGAATTAGGGTTTCAACGTATAAATTCTGGTGAGAGTATTGCCATCCATAGCAACATATAATTTAGGGTTCTCAATTATTTCCCCTGGAAAGAAATAGCTTGCTGACTGGGCAAAGATGTCTTCTACAAAGGAAATAATGATGGAAATTTCTCATTCCTATTCTATAGGAATTCCTAGTCCTATTCTATGTTGATGCCACCTAGTTGGCAGAGAATTCACTGAGACTTCCAGTAGACTGAAAATGTCATGGTTATCTTCTTTACATAGCAATCAGTTCCAAATTTTCCATTACTATCTCATCCACTGCTTCAGGGAGTCCTGCAGGGCTGGAAAACAGCCAGCAGCTGTCATAACACACCAATAGCTTTCAGTTTTCAGGCGAATGCATGTTCCACACACCCCTAGCTTTGGAGACTTGCCATTCACCCCAGCACCAGCTGGACCATGGACATCCTCTATGCAGGGGTCTTTGCTAGCACCATTCTGTTGACAGGGTTTTGATTGACAGGACTCTGCAGTTTCTCATACTTACTTCCAGCTATGTCATCCCGCTAAATGAAGAAGCCAGACAGCCTTTGGGGTTCCTCCATGGCAGAGGAACACATGTACTCTCACCTTAGGAGGCTGTGCCTAGCTTTCTCAACAGCTGCTGCCCAATTGTGGGACCAATCTGAATTTCCTGGCAACTCACAGCAGTAGTGAGCAGCAGATTTTGTTACTCTTTCCCCAATCCACTGAAAGGTTTTGAGATCTCTACAGCTTGGGACCACAGAAAAGTCAGCTAAGAGATGAACGCGTAGTCAGGAGGCAAAGGGCAGAGCATTGGCAGAGATCCCTTCCAGGGAAAATGAGAAATGATGTTTCCCTGACCTTAGCTCAGCTTCTGGTAGTTTTTTTGGAGAAGTTCCAAGCTTTCAGCCTTCGGAGAAGCCCTGATGGGGCCCAAATGTGCTCTGTGTGCTTCAAAAGTTCTCCAGTCTTTCTCTGTGCAAAGGTTCCAGGGCCCTTGGGGCAGGGCTGGGGCACGGAGGTGGGGCTGCAGAGCTGTGGGGTGATGGATGGGCTAGGGAAGGGGAGAGGGGAAAGGAGACAGTGGAATTGAGCTAAGAAGACAGAGCACTCACCAGAGAAATCTTCAAGCTAGCTGCAGATGAATTTCTTTCATTGTGAGGCCAAAAAATATGCAGGATGGTGGGGCATCAAAGCACAACAAGAAAATATGATTAATGTTTTTGCCCAAGCTCCAACTGAGTAGCATCCGGAAAGCCCATAAAGGACATTGTTCCTCTGCATCAAACATCATGAGAGGTGTTTCAATTTATAACTGAAAATGTAGCAGAAGAAAGGAATTTCCTGTTTTATTTTTATTTTTAAAAATCTCTGTTCAAAAACCAAAACCCGAGGCAGGGGCTACATTCCCGTGAAATCAGCACACCATGATCAATAGCTCCCTGGCAGCTCTGTGCAGGTATGTATGAATGCGTGGGTTTACTTGTGTGTCTATGCCGGCAGTGGTTACTTGCATGCAGAAGATATCTGACTGCAAAAGACAAGAAGTAAGTAAAGAACAGGATGTTACTTGGGTTAAAAAAAGATAATTTTCAAATATTCTTTGCAGGAGTGGAAGGGAATCTTTGATTCATAGTCATATTTTCTTGCTTTCATAATTGTGAAATGCCAGCAGCTTGTTACCCAGATCTGAGAAATTTGACTGTACCTCACCAACATGACATATGACAGCTGCGTCTGACCTGGACTTCCACCTCATCAAATCCAGTCACCACAGTCCTGTGTTTAGGGAAACAAGCACAGAAAAAGCTTATCCAACAACACAGTTTCTTCTTGAATTGCATCATACCTCCCCAAAGACCCTGTCTCCAATTATATCATGTCGGGAAGTCAGGGCAATTTGGTTCAGAGGTGGAATTCAGGTATCTGCCCCTTCACATTAAAAACTCTCTGCTATCTTTTAGATCTGAAATGTTCTCCAAAGGCACATGTGTTAAAGGCTTGATCCCCGGCTGCGATGTTATTTAAGAGGTGGTGGAACCTTTAGTGCTCAGTGGGAGAATTGAGGCCACTGGAGTGTGACCTTGAAGGGGATCCTGGGATCCTGGAATCCTGGCCTTTGCTGGCTCTCTCCCTCTCTCTCTCTCTCTCTCTCTCTCTCTCTCTCTCTCTCTCTCTCTCTCTCTCTCTCTCTGGCTCTCACTCTGTCTGTCTCTGTCTGTGTCTCTCTCCGCTTCTGGGCTGCCCTAAGGCAAGCAGTTTTGTTCCACCCTGTGTTTTCGCCATGATGCTCTGCCTTGCCACTGGCCCAAAAGCCATGGAACCAGCTGACTGTGGACTGAAACCTTTCTACCTTTTAGATTGTGTGTTGTCTCAGCTAAGTATAATGGAGAGATGAACCATTTCTCAACTATTCTGATGTTCATCTGGGGTCTGCTCCTCATGGCCCTGGGGCGGAACATCTGGAAGCCACACCTTTCTTATCCCCAGTGTGAAGAAGACCACTGTCTCCTCAGCTGTTCTGTCTAGTATTTTGTCTTGCTGACTCAGCGTGTGCTCTCCATGACACCCGTGCAGTTCAGGCCCTCCTGTCATGGTGCTGCTCACCTGCCCTGGAACCTTGGCAAGCCACTTCCTCTCTCCTGGCCTCAGTTTTCCCATCTGAACTGCAAGGTAATTACACAGAAGAGTCTTGGGAAGGTTCCAGTCACTACAAATTCTGGTCCTGGATGGTAATTTCCTAGGGGCTTCTTTTAGGTCCAATTCAGTTTTAACATGACTTTTTTTTAAGCAGTAGACTTCCCAGGGCCAATGAAGAATATGCTTCCTACCATGCAAAATTCCCAACGGAAAGACCCCTTGGCAAATCACTACCCTCTGAAGTCCTGGTGTCAGGAAAACCAAAGCGAGGTCTTTCCTTTTATTTTGGAGTCCCATGTTACTGGTTTATCAGGAGTTACAATCCCTTCCCTACACTCATTTAAGGACCCCTGTTTCTCTCTGACTGCCCAGCATGCCCTAAAAAAAGAGGGGTGCTTCTCCACCACACTCTGGAGGCTAATGTGAGGGAGATGAGAGCTTGGGAAGGCTATGTAACCCCTGTACCAAGTATGGTCAGAATGTAAGACACAGGCCTAGTGCTAGGATGCCCAATAGGGTTGAGAAGGAGCCAGTACACTGGTTCACAACTCTTATCCCAGTATTCTGGGAAGCTGAGGCAGGCAGACCTCAAGTTGAAACCCTGCCTGGGTAATAAAGAAGGAAGGAGGGTGGAAGAAGAGGGGAAAAAGTGGAAAGGGAGAGAAAGGAAGAAGAAAGTTTGAGGAAGGAGAGATTTTGGTCTCTACTTCTGCCGCCTACTTTGTGTTTTCAAACTTCAGCATCATTGTGTCAAGGAAGCCCTAGGGGAACCCCCCCCCCGGTCCATCTGGTGATCTCCGGCTCTGTGAATTACAGTAGCATTCATGATCTTTGTTCATCATCCATTCCCTCTTCTAAACCCAGGGAGATGAAGGCCATGTGGATTTTAAATAGCACTGAATCCCTACTGTTTTAAAGATTACCCAGTCCACAGAGATAGCTATTTGTGGAATCAGGGAATAAATGAGTCCATAAAAGTCATTATTCCCTTATAGATTCTGCCTCCTCTGTGGTCTATTTCAGGAGTATGTCCTGTCTTCAGAGATAGATCCAGGCCCTTCCTTTCACTCTTTTTATCCCACCACCCACAAAGAGCCTGATTCACTGTAAGCAAGTAATGAATGCTGGGATGGATGGATGGATGGATGGATGGATGGATGGATGGATGGATGAATGGATGGATGAATGAATGGATGGATGGATGGATGGATGGATGGATGGATAGATGGATGAAGAGGAGCTATGACAGAAGGAAAAACTGAAGGGAAGGTTTGAGGTACAAATAAGCAGAGGACTACAGGGAGAGAAGGCACAAATCCATGCTCTATGCCACCAGATAGGCACAGAGGAAGGGCTGAGATGCCACCATCTTCCAGATGATTTAGCCATGTTACTGAAGCACCTCTTGCAGCCATCACCTCAGACGCCTGCCGTGGATTACAGTTGCATGTGACTTTCACTCTAGTTACTGTGCCCTTGCTTTCGTCTCAGTGCCTCTGCCTTCAGCCTACATGCCGTTAATCCCGCACCAGGGCACCTAGAAAGGACCCTGCCTGTGTATCTCTGTGCACAGCTTGGCAGTTCTGGGAAAACCTTGTGCCCCTGGCGCAACCGGCATAGATGCTGCTCTAAGCCCATTCCTGACGGACAGTGCTTCCATGTTCCTTGGGATGGCAGGGCAAACTGAGCCCATTTCCCAAGTGCAGTGACCTGTCTTGGACTGTCTCTCCCTTTATCCCTCTCTCATTCTTCCTGCTCCCTCACTGCTACCCTTTGGACATTGCAAGGTGAGCATATTTAAGCCAAAGAGCTATGAGCAGCCTTGTAAACAGGGAAAAAGCAGAGAGGAGGCAAAGGGGAGGAGCCTAGAAAGACAAAGGACAAGCAGTCACAGTCGACTGCTGTCCCATGTGCAGTTCAAGGCAGAGCCTTCGTCCTAGTGATCACAGGCCATGGAACAAATCAGAGTGGCCATCAAACTACCCTGGTGACCAAAGGCTGTAAATACATCAGGAGAGTCAGGACAGAGAAGTGGACAAAATGGCCAGGACACATGTGTGCGCAGCAGCAACCGGCAGAGTGGTCGCCTCTGCGGGTTCTCTCGTGCTTAATGACAGCAAGCTGCATTGCCAAAGCCACTCACTCCAATGCCATAGCTCATGGTTTTTCAATCAGCATTAAGTCAGCTTGATCGGTCCTGAATAAGTGGACTATTGTGCCATCTTCATAACGCATGCACTCATACATAAATTCGCGTGCAGATCTATATGAACATTAATTAGCAGCGGTAGCCTGGAAATGCTCGGCATAACACTGGCAATCACAAATGGAAGTGGTGTCATTCGCCTCCAGTGTGAGCCGTTGAGAATCATGCATAATGTAAAAGTGTAGACTGCAGCTGGTAGCCGCAGGCTGATCACAGGAGATGATTTTGACTTGTTTTTATGATCATGAAGAACTACCTTTCAATGAGGCCCCCAAAGCAAACATTACCCCAGCCCTGGGGGGTGCAAAATCACTCCACATCACAGTAAATAACGAGCCTGCTCAGAGACCCCAAAGCTGGGCTCTTTATTTACATGCAGTGGATAGTTACTGTGTCTAGAAAGAGTGCAGGCGGCAGTGGTAACATAAAGCAGGTGCCACCTGACCGCCTAGGAGGCTCTCTGAGATGTGGGAAATGAGCCAAAGCCGAAAACACAGCCGTGCTGATGGGGCAGTGGCTGGGCAGCCTGGGAAGGCCATCCTGGGCATGTCACCTCCTCATCTCCTAATAGCTCAGGCACAGATTCCAAGAGCTGCCCACAAGCAAAGCCCACAAAAGGCCTATCTGGGAACCCAGCTTCATGGTGGGTGACAGCAAGGACACGTGGTGAAAATCCTAGTGGCCCCAGGCTTGCCTATTCTCCATTACCTGGCTTCCCACAGGGACATGGGACAGATTCAGCAGACGTACAACTCACCCAGCTAACAGCTACCATTCAGTCAGTTGTGGTGTACAGCATTATTTTTCATTATATATCTTCCCAGACTCAAACTCTATGCCTGTTAAACAATTCCCCATGCTCCCTCCAGCTACGGCTGATTTCTACACTACTTCCCATATCTAAAAATTTGTCTCCTCTTAGATATTCCATGGAAGTGGAGGGATATGATGTTTTCCTTTTGTGTAGTGTAGCTCACTCAGCCTAACACCTCCTGGGTTCGCCTACATTGGAGCACATACCGTCTCAGCTTTTCAGCGTCTGTGACTGCATAAGAGGACATTGTGTGTACACAGCACAATTTTCCATTCATTATTCTGTTGAAAAACAGTGTTTCCACCTTTAGGCTATTGTGAATAATGTTATGAACATGGTCCTCTACGTCTCTATTTGAGCTCCTCTTTTCAGATGTTGGGTAGATACAGGAGTGGATTTACTGGATCATATGGCAATTCCAAGTTTAGCTTTTTTGAGGAACTATCAAACTGTGTCCTATAACAGCAGCGAAAAGTAACATTTTACATTTCTACCAGCAAAGAATGAGCATTCTCGTTCCTCAACATCCCCTCACCTACAATTATTTTCCCTTCTTTGTCTCTTTGATATTGAGTAACCATGACAGGAGGCGTGAAGTGGTTTTGGTTTGCATTTCCCTGATGATGACTGATGTTGCCTGTCTTTCCGTGTGCTTCATGGGCATTTGTAGCTCTTCTTTGAAGAAATATTGCATGGCTTTGCTAGAGTTGCTATAATGAAGAACCACAAGCTAGGTGGCTTGAAAAACATAAATGCATTTTCTCAAAGTTCTGGTGGCTACAAGTCCTAGATCAGGAAGGCTGGTTTCTCATAAGGCACTGACACACAGATGGTGTCTTGTCCTTCTGTCTTCACGTGATTTTTCCTCTGCAATGACATCCAAATATGAGAGACAGAGAGAGAGACAGAGAGATTTGTCTGATTATAGTTGTTCATTTTCCCTGTAACTGAAGAGAGTAGACCATTATTTACTAAAGAGCATGACGTTGTTTAGGACCCATTTATTTTTTTAAGTGTAGGGAGTAAAGGTAAGCTAAGGAAGAGCGTAGAGAACCATGTGGTAACTTCTACAACAATCTGCACTGATGTGTTCCATTTTTCCCATGGGAAAGAAAACAACCACATATATTGAATGTCAGTAAAGTCCTTGGTTCATATGGGCAGTTTGATCCAGTGTATTTCAGAACACCTTTGCCTATATCTATATGTATTTTATTTTGTGTTTTATGCTTTGTTCTCAATTTAGTAGCTGCTACGTGGATCACAGCTACTGCAGCACATAATAGATGTGTTACGAAGCTGCATTGCAGTCTGAACACCTGAACCATCAGGCTCACATACTCTGCAGACACTGTTGTAGGCCAGATCACATACACTTCATCAGAATCATCTGGTTTGTAATTTCCACTCTCCTTGTTGTGGCAGGGACACTATCTGTGTGGGCACAGGGACCAGTGGGGCTGGATCAGTGTCTCTGGCTGGCTCGAATATTTTCTCACAGTGTGTGATTCCAAGATCGGCTTCATGTGTGAATTTTTTAGGACACAGATGCTAGACCAAACCTAAAAATGGTTTGGATTTAGCAGTAGAGTGATACCTCTTGCTTTTATCCATTTTCTTACCCCCTGATTCCCGCTTGATCTCACCCATCCAGTGAGATCAACCAACTCTACAAATAATGCTTGTAAATATGTGCATACATAAGTTCTCACTTATTAAAATAAAATACGTGTCACACAGCTTAAACATGATCATAAAATATACAATAATATTCATTGTAAACCTGTATAGCAAATTGATTCTCACAGAATGTTCTCCTTGGTTCTATCAAGGTCTATTTCCAACCTGTAGTTGCAACAGACATAAATACAGATCTAACGAGGGTTCTGGTGGATATTTTACTGATGGTGAAACAGTGGAGGCTGTGTGAGCACATCCCTCGATCTTCCATGCTGTGAGCAGTCGCCTTGCCGAGTTAGAAGGTGGTAGCTCTCTAATGACAGAAGAACTTTTCCTTGAATTTTTGTGCTATTGGCAACACGATGGCTACAGAAACAACAATCTTTTCAATTTAATCCAGATTGTTAACATTTTGTTCTTAAGTCTAGACAGCCGTCAAAACTACAAGCTCTGACCTGCAGCAGTTGTCCCTTTCCATGGCGTACACCATGGCCAATCAGGCTTCTAACACTACATCACTGAACAGGGACTTGGGAAGAGATGCATGGTATCACCCCATGGTAAACAGTCCCATCTGTACCATACAACTGCAATACACATAAAGAACTCCAAAAGGCTAGACGATAAAGTAAATAGGAAATTCCAAGTTCGACCATTGTGCTATAGCTTAGTTATAATTATTTGGTCAGCTATTTAATTTAATAAATCTGAGTCTTAAAGATCCTGAAAACTTAGCAATCATTTTTGCAAGCTGATAGGAACAAGCTCCAGCACACCACTGCATGCAACCCATAAAAGTCTAGGTTACCCCATGGACATTTGGGGATGCTTTAAACTACATGCTTGATGACTGCAAGTAGCTAGTACATAGCTCTACAAAAGCAGCACTCTTTGCTTGTTGATATTTTTAATGTATCTAGAACAGTAGATTAGGTGCTTGATAAGCAACTGTTGAATTGAATTTATTTTTCAGACAAAGGCATTTAGTTGTCACAAAGTATTAGTATTTAGTTACCACATATGGCACAAAGTTTAAATATAGATGGTTCCAGAGCAGATCTACCCAGGACTGTGGATCAACCACTTTGTGAAGTGCTTGGCCTTTTCCTTTTAGCTGCAAAGTGGCTGCCATAGCCCCAAACTTAAGATGGTCACAGGATGACAGCTAAGGAATGAAGAAGGGAATGATAATTGGGATAACAGGTGATGTCTGCTTGAATGATTTCTTAAACAGGTAGAACACAATCATTATAAAAAGTCTGGAAAACCCATGAACACTTTCTTCTAGAACCTGGAACTGAAGATGGGCAAAGAAAAATATCCTAGTGACAGTCAAATAGTTTCCCTGATTTCCTACCAGGACAATTCAATGGTAGGAATCAAATAGTGCAAATACTTTTTTTAGTTCAAATGTTCCTTTTTTGACTAAAGTACAGTCATTGTTCTGGGATTTTCTGTTCATTAATCTCCTTGGAGTACTTTTTTAAAATAAAATTTAATAAGATCATCTAAAGAACAGTTTGAACTCTCATTGTTTGATTGATCATTTTTTCATGTCTAAATCTTGTAACCTGAACAACTAAGATAAAAATAAGCAATATATTAATTAGTGTTAATTTCCTACTATTTTTTTTAAATTCTGTATCATTTCTATCTTTTGTTTCACTTTTAAAATAAAAAGATTTTTAAAATCTAATGGGGGAAAGGAGAAAAGAAATAAAAGAAAATAAAAAAGTACATATATATATATAGATATATGTATATACACACAAGATAGCTAAGATACATACACTACTAATCTCTATTAGTTCATTAAAAAGATCAGCTTTGCTTATATTGTTTAATTTTCCATGCCTATATCTTGTAACCTGAGCAACTACTTTGAAGATAATAATATACAATATATTAACCATTGTTAATCTATTATTTTGTTTTGAAATACTGCATGATTGTATTTATTTTTTGCCTCTTTAAAATAAAATTTAAATAAATAAATGAATAAAATATATGGTTGTTTTTCCTACCTCATTACCTTAGAAGGAAATCTGGGAAGACTAAGTATTTATGTACTACTTCACTGAACAAGATCTGTGTCAGATTCTTTCAGTCATATTCTTAGTGTAACAAATACATATTACAAAAAGAACACAAATCCCTTGTAAAAATCCCTTGAGTCTTGGAACATTTTAAAAAAATACAGTACCACAAGAAATTGTAACAGCTCTTGGAAGTACATTTTCCTGAGTTTTGATCCACAGAAATGCTGCTATTTATAAAGAGAACAACAGAAAGCCTTCCACACACAGAAAGTGTGTGCACTGGTGACCTCCAAATACCCTGACAAGCCCCCTTCCACCCAATTCTCAGACAGAGCCCAAAGAAATAAATGCAGCTTCCTTCGAGCTCCCCAGGCTGTCAGCACAGAGTCTGGTCACTGAAGAATATGCTTTTCCATCTGTCACTGTTCAGCCACATCTGTGGCAGAAAGAATCCCTCAGATCAAGAAAAATCCCAAAAATAAATGTCAGAAGAGAGAAAAAAAAAACTGATGTCTGAGTTTGACTCTTTCGACTCAGAAGGAATCACAAGACATCAAACCACAGTAAACTCTAGATTATCTTCTTTGCTTGTGTCCAAAACTCCAAGGTTAAATCATTCTAGGAAACAATTGTGTACAGAAGCAATTAAATGTTTTCGCTATGTATTTTTATTTTATTTTTCACATGGTATATGAGTCACTTGCTTAGCACTGAGACAAAATGCTTGACAACCGCAAGGTAAAGGAGGACCAATTTATCTTGGCTTATGGTTTCAGAGGTCTCAGTCCATGGTTGGTACGTTGGTTCCAAGGCAGAAACTATGACGGAAAGGCATAGTGAGCAAAAGCTGCTCACCTTATGGCAGCCAGGAAGTACAGAAAAAAAGGAGAAGACTGAGACAGGAATACAGCCTCCAGGGTCACACTGCCCTACCAACCCATCTCCCCCAGCCCCACCTCCTAACAGCACTGCTGAACTCATCAAGAATGAATCAATTGAGGCGTCTAGCGTCCCTATAGTCCAAACACCTCCCACACATGTGACTCCTGGAGGGGCATTTTAGATCTAAACCATAACACAAGGTATCCGCCTTCCCCATACCTAACATAACCATCAGAAAGGAAACCCTGTTTCCTTTTGTTTTCCCCAAAAAAAGTTTTTTATTTTCAAATGAAAATTTTTTTTTAAATTTTGCCTTTAACTGTAGTAAATTGTATGTAACATAAAATTTGCTATCTCATCACTTTTAAGTCTACACTTACACTTCATGTTAAGTGCATTCACATTGCTGTGCAACCGATTTCAAGAACTTTCTCATCTCGCAACACTGAAACTCACTACCTACTACTAGAGCTAACTCATTTCCCTTTCCACACTGGCAACCACCATTCTACTTTCTATCTGTGTGAATCTGACTACTCTCCATATCTCATAAAAGTCATACAGTCACATAGTATTTATCTTTTGGTGATCTGCTTATCTCATTCAGTGTGATATCCTCAAGGTTCATGAACACATAGTATGTGTAATACACTGGCACCCCGGTTCATGAACTTAATTCATTCCACAATTCTGGAAAAGATGGCATGTCTGTGCTCATGCGGAATAGAGGGGCACAGTTGTATTCATCACCCTATTCAGCGTCCACAAACACAAACAAAATTTTGCCAAACACTTATGTTTGCAAATCAAATTATTCGCAAAATTATTTGTAAACAAGTGAAATGCCACTGTAATTTCCTTTTTTTTTTTTTTTCTTTGAACCGGGTATCGAACTCACGACCTCACACTTGCCAGGTACTTCCTTTCTTTTTAACGCTGACTAATATCCCATTTCATAGAGATCACGTTTTGCTTATCCATTCATTTCTTTGAGTTTTTCTGCCCTTTGGCTAGTGTGAATAATGCTGCTATGAACGTGGCATATGAATATCTCTTCAAGACTCTAAATTCTTTTGGATGTATACACAGAAGTGGGATTTTAGAACTATAGTATTTCTATTCTGAATCTTTTGATAAACTACTATACTATTTTCTGTGGTAGCTGCATGGATCTATATTCCTGCCAATAATGTACAAAAGCGAAACCTTTCTTTAAAAACCACTTGCTAGCATGGAACAAAGATTGACAAATACCAATCTAGTCCAAATCCATCATTCTGCAAATGAAGGAAGAGAAGCCCAAGAGGTGAGAGACCTGTGCAGTATTACACAGCTGCTTCCTGGTGAGGCAGGCAGGGGCTCAGCAGGAAACCAACCACTCTGCAGAAGCCGTGGAGAGAATCTGATGCAGGAGAGAATCTCATGTGCAGAGGTACAGGCAGCATTCTGCATGCCAACAGAGAAATGAAGACTCTCAGGGAAGGCAGTGGTGACATCAGTTACCAGCTTTTACCCTAAAATAGAAAAGAGATGAAAAGGTATGATAGAACCAATGAACTCAGACCCATGAGAGCAGGCTGCCCAGCAAGAGCTGACTTGTGGGAGATGAAACCACCACCAAAGCCACAGCATGGGAGAAACAGGGAAAGAACTAGTCTGCTCCTCTCTCACTTTGCCCATTTTTCCATTGGCCAAAGCCAGTTGGAAACCAAAGCACAGAAGAACGGAGTAGTTAAGGATAAATCCCCGGGGCCAGAGGAGAGCACAAGTGAGTGAGAAAGAACAGAGAGGGAAAGGGAAGAACGGGTACTGGAGAGGTGTTACAGGCATAAAGCTTCGTGCATAAAAGCTCTTTTGCTTGCTGCTGCCCAAATCAAAGAAGGGCATTTATTTTGGTTTTAAAAAATAAAGAATTTACTTGGTGGGGACCACAAATTGTAAAACAGGTCTAGGGAAGTCCAAAGCATGTTCTTGCCCTGCTCTTGAGCTAGACTGGAATGCAGAAACTCCCCACTGGAAGCCCTAGAGCTAATGACTGCCTGGGGCTCACAGGGAAAGATAAGACCTGCTGGAGAACGCAAGGCACTTGGGGAAACTATGGTTTCCTCGTTTCCTCCTGTCTCATCCTTATCCTTACCCGTGTCCTTGCAAGGGTGCTTTGTTCCTCTGAGCCCACTGGAGTCACCACTACTGTTCCCAGAGGTACCCACTGCCCTTCGCCCCTTGTCCTTAACTTAAATGTAATGAATAAATACCAAGGTTCTGGGTGCCACATAGCCTCTTGTCGCCCAGGAAAACTGGTCATCCCAGATCCCGGCCTGTACCCCTATGTCATCTCTTGCTCTCTTTCTCCCGGCTGTGTGCATAACACTTGGTAGAAGATTTGGGATCCACTGCAGGGGTCCCCAACAGCTGGCACAGTGGGAAAGGTGTCCAATATTTATTCACAGCTAGCTCCCAGATTATGGAGGGGTCCAACTGCCTCAAATCAACATCTCACCTCATGTGAGGTGTTAGTATCTTTTACAGCAAGGAACATGGTGTGTTAGTGTCTTTCACAGCAAGGACATGTGAGAGGGGACACAGTGAGACAGTAGATGAGTTTAGGCTGTTCCATCCCTTCCTGGACCTAGACCTCTCCCTCGCTTGCCTGAGGAAATGAGACTGGACTTGACCTTCTGGTGCCAGCATCTGCATATTCTGTCCACTCAGCAGGGCTGACGAGGAAGAAGCCTTTTATGCCCTAGGCCTGAGGAGGTTTGGAGAAGCCATTTGACCCTAAAAGGAAATATTTCTAATTTAAAATTCCACTTTACAGCCAGTTATGTAAGCAATATATGGCATCTGACAGGGAGGGTGTCTATGTGTGGTTTTCTGTATTGTGTATTACAGAAAATTAAAGCTTCAGAATGCTCATGGCATAAGAAAAAAATGAAAACAAAAGAAATTACCAAGAATATTGTTAGCAGATGGAGGGTCCCAGGGGCTGCTTTCCATGGTCTTACTGTTCCGAAGAATCAAACAGACACACAAAAAATGCAGAAAGGGGAACATTTATTGAAGGTAAAAAGAGGTGTGTTCTGCAGGGCAAGAGGAGGCGGTGAGAAGGCTCATAGCAGCCCAAGGATAAGGGAGGAGGGGCCTTTTCTATCCCAGATTCCCAGATTGGCTTCCTGCCCTTGCAGGTAAGGCATTGGCACATTTGTCCTATCAAAAACTCACTTGGCCTCATGCCAGATTTAAACCATGCTATGGATAACTTTGCTTAGTTCCCTGCCACATGTAAATGAAGGATTGAAAATAGCAGCTTCTGAATGCCCAATTCAAATAAAGGACTGAGAATATCACTTTCTGATCAGTTCTGTGTATAGTGCACAGGAGCCGTGGAGTCATCTTAGTCCTGTGTTCTACCCGTCCTCTCCTTTTAGGAAACATCTTGCTCATCCTGTTAGCCCTGAGTCTTCGTAACCTCTAACAAGTCCCACCCCATTTCTTGCCTGGTTGCCCCAGCTCTAATCTCCTTCCTTGATCTCACCACTAACAGATACCCAACTGGACATACTTGTTTCTGGGGTATAACTGGTGGCAAGATAATTTGGGGTGAGAAGATTGGTTTGTTTTCACCGTGTTACAGGAGCAGCTCCAGAATGTCTGCACAAGGGAACAAAGAAGGCTAGAGGTGGATCTCAAGGCCACTCTTATACAGCAAGCACGATGGTTTCAATCAGATGGCTGATGTATTTGGGGACTTTTCTGTGCCTACTGATGGAGATGAGAGATGTGTGGAAGCTGGCATGTGCAGAGACTCGCGCATGTTTGTTCTAATAAATCTCGGGAGGAAGTCATACTTTCAGTAAGTAAAGTCCCCTGTCAAGCTGCTCCTTGGCAAATCTGTAGAACTGGTGTGAAAGTGCTTGGGAGGAGAGAGACTGTATGGTAGAGGTGGAGAGAATGCATCGCTGAGGACAAATGGCAGCCTTTGCCAGATCATGTCATCCAGACATGGCCAACCCCAAGTCTTGGGTCCCACCTGCACTTGCCATGGTGGTGGAATCACAATCCTTTCTTCTTGCATCCAAGCCAACCTGGCTGCCATCACCAGTACAGGCAGCACAAGTGACTCCAGGGGTCACTTCTGACGCTAGATCTTAAAGAAGTGCACCCTCTCTCTTTGACCTTTGGGAAGCTGGTAGAGTGAGGAAGCCCAGAGTGGTGTTGGGAGACCAGCCTCCTCGGGGAAGGACACACAGAGCTGCTGAGACCCGTCACCAAGCTGGCTGTGAAACCCGTTTGTGTTAGCCCAGCTTTCTCCTTGCCCATTTCATGAAAGCCTTTGTGTTTCCTGTCCTCACAAGTCAGCTCAGTGAGAGCCCTTCTGGAACCTTGTCACTCTTAGATCCCGAGGATGGAGAGAAGAAGAAATCAGCATTTGGGAAAGAGGAGGCTTTGTAGAAGAAAAAAATAAACGAGGGAGAGCATCTTAAACTATGAATTAAGAACAGGATAGGTGCGGAACTTACAACCCACATCTCCCAAAATGGTCAAGGAAAGTGGCAAGACCTGAGTGGAAATGACAGCTTTGTGTGCCTGGACTGGGCCCAGGACACAGCATTGGCCATGATTTCTGTGTCCCTGGTGGTACAGAAGCAGCAGGGCCAGCAGTGGGTCTTGGCAGGAGGCGCCTTGGGGGTGAATCACAAATCCACTTTCACAAATACTACCCCTGCATGTGATTCCCCAGAGCCTTTCTTTGTAGTAGGGTACCCCCCAAATGATGGATGTTTTTCCAACCTGATAAGATGACAGCTTGGGATTTGATCTCATTCGGTATAATGACAATTGTTACGCGACAGACTACCAATCCTTCCTGTATAAAATTCATAGAAATCATTAGAAAGATATTTGTAAAAATGAACACATAAACACAGAGTCATGATTGGAAAGAAAGGAAACTTGGGCAAAATCAGAAACTCTTCAGAATCTCTTGCAATGATAAAGTCACCAAGAATAGTTGAAAGAGGGAAAGTTGCAGCCCAGGATAAGATGTGGGGGGAATCTGCAGTCCTCAGGGGTACACCAGGCCCACAAGGGTTGGAATCCAAAATTTCTTTGAAAGGAAGGGTCAGATGTCTGGGCAGCCAAGGTGAGGGCAGCCCTGCCTCCTTACTGGAAGGAGCATTGCCAGGGATGCAGCCCTCTCCACAAGGCAGTAGGCACAAGGGTTCTAGGAGCAAGCAGTGTAGGACAGCACCCTGGGTACAGCCGAGATATCGGCCGTGAGACAGCGAATCCTGACACACCACAGCCCTTGGTCACACTCTCAAAAGCCTCTGTGCAGTGGCTGTCTCCTCCCCCTCCACACTCTGTCCCTATACACTTTTAACAGAGCATCCCACAGGAATCCTTAACACTCATGCCTGACATTGCCCTCAAATATCTGAAGACAGCCAGAACCATAATGTAGGAAAAAAACTTTTTAAATAAATGAAAAAAGAGAATGTTAGTGGAAAAAGCAGATTAGAGCATGGAAGGATTCTTTTTACAGCACATAATAAATATCCCTAAGGATTTAAGGAAATAATATGGGCAATAACAAGAGCAGACAGAAGGAACCAACCAAAACCAGAGAGCAGTAAAATTTTAATTATTGAAACTGAAAATTTAATGTATGGGTGAAAGAACATTCTCTGCTGAGAAACAACTGAAGGCATGGAATTTGCTCAAAATGAAAAACCTTGTAAAATAAATCTAGTTCCAGCAGAGAAGATGAAAAGTAAACAAAACTTAAAAGAAATAATTGATTACAATTGTTTAGAACTGAAGTCTCTGAAAAAAGCCATCAGTACCCAGCAAGATAAAAAAAAATTAATTATTCAGACACAACTGAGAAGAGAGAACATTTGTTTCCATGTGTCTTAACTATTAAGGCCAAGGATAAAGACCGCCTGTTTCAACACAACTACATTCTCTCCTCTTAGAAATCCTCACCTAGAAACATAAGGCTATAAATCAACAAATTACTTCTGTTTATTTTATGAAATTCAGCAAACCAATTTGTCTGGGTAAATACTGTGTGCACCTGAACAAACAGCTTTGCTCACATGATCAAAAGTGTTTTCATCTGGGCAAAAAGTTCACTTATTAAACAATTTTTGAATCAATATTTGTTTAGTGTGCCTAAACTTACTTTATCTACCAATTCTAAGCTACTAATTGTAAATTTGCCTACCCCCATCTGCCCTCTAAAGACCCACCTTAAATCCCATTTGTTCTCTCCCCAGCACCCTATAAATACCATCCCTGAAGACATGGCTAAGATCCTCTTGAGGGACTATATCCCCCCACTATAAGGAACTTAATAAACTTGGCTTTGCTTTATCAAAAGATTATTTCTGATAGACATTTTAGGGAGATGACAGTTGGAAATCTGAGAAAAAATTTCATCATTAAAGTAAAAGGCAACGCTAAAACATTCTAGAGAGGACTACACTGGTTATCTAAAAGGGGAAAAAAGAGTCAGACTGACCTTAGGACTCTTGCCAACAGCAGTGGATGTCCATCTCTAAAGGACAATAAGTTTGAACCTAAACTTTTATATGCAGGCACAAACTACCCATTAAAACAGAGGTCAGAATGTAATAGCTGATGGTGAAGTCACCTGTTTTATATATAAAATTATGTTACAATAGTCACTTCCGTCCATTCACCTACTTTCTGCAACTGCTTTTGTGTTTCATCAGCAGAACTGAATAGTTACAACATGTTGCCACAAGCCAAGAATACTTACTGTTTGAAGCATTTTTTAAAAAGCTTGCTCTTTACTGATATTTTGGAGATCAAGAGATGGGGGTATGGGGAAAGATGTAGCCAGGAGGGAAGTCGGTGGAGGGGACATTAAAAAGAATTAAGATGTGCTATGTGCATGTTCTAACGCCTTACAGTGAATGTCATCATTATGTACTACAAACATGTAATAATAAAAAATAAGATAAAACTTAATCTTATGATTTTTTAAAATCCAAAAAAAATGCTATGAGACCAAAAAAAAAAAAGCTTGCTGACATCTATTTTTAAATAAGTACATTTACATATATATCTTGGTTATTTTTCTATCGTTGCTAGGACAAAATACCCAACACACAAAATGAAGGAAGAAAAGGTTTATTTAGCTCACTGTTTGTGGAAGTTTCAGTCCATAATCAGCTGGCTCCAAGACAGGGTGGTGTGGCAGTGGGGCAACCCTTCAAGCAACAGCCAGCAAAAGCAGCCAGAGCAAAACGGGGGTGCAGAGCAAACCTCTTTTCCTCCCTCATACTGTGGGCAGGCCACCAGCCTCCCAGGGCAGATGTAGCATTCATAAAATCTCTGTGCCCTTCTCTTGCACAGGATGAGGATATTGACAAAATAAGGTTCCTGGCTCCATGCTGAGTCTCTTAGTTAAACTAAACTTCTCAAATTGATACAGTGTATCAACCATAATGATACACATATATGTAATATATGTCTATATATTTACTATAGTAAAATTTACCATTCAGTGACCCAACTTGGAAGAATCACTTTGAGAATTATAGGGAAGAGAGAGAAGAAGGATCCAGAAGGAAGAAGTGATATGCATAAGATAATAGATTAAAAAACATAGTAGCAAAGCTTATTGTTGCTTAAAATAAGTATAAAATGTTTAAATGGTGAATTAAAAAGTCCACCAATGCAAGTGAGATTGCAACAGAGAGGAACTAAAGGGGCAGTAAAATTCTTATCTTCTCAGGAAGACAGAAAATAAAAATAATTCCAGACAAAGTTTATGATTCTAGATAATTTCAGGTAATTATTAATGCTAGTGTGAAGCATTTGAAGATAAACATTAGATTAGACATAAAGTGTACATGATCCCAAACTTTCAAGAAGTAAAAATGAAAAAGTGAAATGCTGAGTAGCCCAATTAAAGGCAACTAGAAGGCATAATAAGAGAATACAAATTAAGATAAAGGAATACCCTACATCACTGAATTTGGTTAAGGTGCATTGGTTAGTTCATTAACAATTTGGTTAAGGTACATTGGTTAGTTCAACGTCATTCTTATTATGTACAGACTTTGTGGCTGGCATTATTAAAGGCAGTAGAGATGATAATTAACAGTTCTGTTGAAGTTTATACTTCAGTAAGGAAACAGACCACATACCAATAGATATATAATAAAATCTCAAATAGGTGTCATTATAAAAAGAGAAAAGGCAGAATAAAGGATGGGATCCTTGTAGGTGGCAAACAAAAGACCTCATCATTAATCACACCACAGGGCATCCCATAGAACAACCATGGCTTTCTTGCATTATACATATTTTTTAAGAAAGTAAGAATTGTGATGTTCTGATTTCACACAGATCTGGAGCACAGTGAAAAGATGAGTAAAAATTTGTCTTTTATCTGTATTGGTACTATCCTTCCCTACCATTGTCAAAGATGTTTCAGTTTTAAGGAAGAGTTCTCAACAGGACAAAGCAAGAAAAGTTTTTAAAGAAATATTGGATAAAAAAGAGCTTCCATATTTTTAAAAGTACCCAATTTTTTAGCTCTTCTCTATATAAATGCCTTTGAAATTTTAACACATAGGGAATAAAAGCATCCCAACTGCAAAAGTAGTAAGAACTAATACTGTGATTTTGCAAAATGAACAATGATTATTCTGGGAATGCTACATTTTTAAAGATATTTCTGGGTCAGGCATGGTAGTGCATGCTTGTAATCTCTCATCACTGGAACCAAATACCTGATACCAGAAATTTAAAGGAGTGGTTTATTTTTGGCTCATAGGCTCCAGTAGGTACAGTCCATGGTGGACTAGTTCCAAAGCAGCAGTGGCTTGGTGGGAGGACTTAATAGAGGGAAAGTTGCTCCCATCATGGCAGCCAGAAGCAGAAAAAGAAGAGAGGAGCTGGAGATGAGAATGTACCCTTCAAAGGTAGGTCCTCATTGACCAGAACCTTCCAATTAGACCAACCTCTAAATGTGAGACTTTTAGGAGACATCCGCGATCTAAACTATAATAGTAACTTAGTAACTTAATAAGATCTTGTCTCAAAATAAAAAATGAAAAAGGATTGGTGTTGTAACTCAGTGTAAAGGCCCTGTTTTTAATCTATAGAGCTACCAAAAAGAAAGGTATTTCTGACAAAAAAAAACCCACAGATAATGTGATTTTTTGCAACACAATTACAATTATATAATCAAATCAATACTTTATTCTAATTATAATCACTCATACCAATTTATCTCATAAAATATTGTTTTCTATTTCATATTTTAAAAATTAAAAGTAAAATTAGAACTTGGTGCAAGCTGCCTCAGGGCAAGGCTGCCCCAAACCACCACTGTGGGCCTGCCCTGCCACCGGGAACTCAGTGCAAGCCCGCCTCAGGCATAGGCTGCCTGGAACCTCACCCAAGGGCCCACCCTGCCACCGGGAACATCAAAAGATCTCAGCGGGATCCATTAGTGCAAGAAAATTTGGAACTTTGCTCCCAGGTGGCAAACTTTGGACTACAGTGGATTAACTCTATCAGTGTGGTGAGTATAGCCCTAAAATAGAGGTGTACAGGGGATAAATAGGGCCAGTAGTAAAACCCCCTCCAACTAACTGTAAGACTTTAGTGTGTCTGAAAAGAGTGTGTGTGATCCTACACATAGAAAACACCAGGCAGAGTGAAAATAAAAAAAAAAAAAAAAAAGCAAAATGCAGTCTCAAACCTATAGTTAACCAGAAGCAAGTATAGGAGACATTGAAATAGAGGACCCCAAAAGCAACACATCGGGAATCTGTGAAAAGATGGCAAGTGAAATACAAAAACAACTGCATCAGGCTATAGAGGAAATCAAATTAGAAGAACTCTCCCTTCTAAAAATAGAAATAACAACATTAGTAAAGGAGTTGTGGAATGCAGCTAAAGAAGAACTAGAGAAAAAAGTATATGAGCATGGGAAACTGATTGAAACTTTGAATGAACAATATAGAAAACAAGCAGAATCATGAAACAAACTCAAAGAGACATCCAAGAAACAAAAAATTCTATTGAAAGCGTGCAAAACCGCCTAAAGGAAGCTGAGGATAGGATTTCAAACCTTGAGGACAGGGTCACAGTTAGTGATCAGGAAAGGAAAGAACTTTTAAAAATAACAAAGCAGCATGAAATGACAATCCAGAAGCTTCATGATGATGCCAAGAGCAACAATATAAGAATAATGGACATTAGCGAAGATACAGGAGTCCAGGAAAATGACATATGTAAAGTGTTTACAGAGGTAATAGCAGAAAATTTCCCAGGCATGGGGAAGGAGTCTGATATGCAGATGAGTGGGGCGTGTGGAGTACCTGGCAGTCACGATCAACATAAATCCACACCCAGACACATAATAATTAAGATCTCAGACATACAGCATAAAAACAGAATATTAAAAGCTGTCAGAGAAAAGACACAACTCACCTATCAAGGAAAGCCCATTAGAATCACGGCAGACTTTTCAGCACAAACCCTCAAGTCAAGAAGAGCTTGGAGCGAGGGATTTCAAGCCCTGAAGGAAAACAACCTTCAACCCAGACTGATGTACCCAGCAAAACTTTCATTCAAATTTAATGGAGAAACAAGATACTTCCATGACAAAGAACAACTGAAGAAATTCATGTCAACCAAACCAACCCTAGAAAGAGTACTGAAAGACATACTAGACAGAGATAAAAATGACCACAATCCCCAAAACAACAACAGAAAGAAACCACCAAGTAGGGCAAGCAATTAAATAAGGGGAAAAGCAGAAAGCAAATAACTGGAACATAACATGGCAAAGTCAAGCCAGTACATATCAGTGATATCCATAAATATAAATGGCCTCAATTCACCTATTAAAAGAAATAGATTGACAGAATGGATCAAGAAACAGGATCCCACAATATGCTGTGTGCAAGAAACACATCTGACCCAAAAGGAAACTCATAGATTAAAAGTCAAAGGATGGAAAACAGTATTCCATGCAACAGGAACCCAGAGAAAAGCAGGGGTATCTATTCTATTTGCAGACAATGTGAACTTCAAACCTAAAATGATTAAAAGAGATAGAGAAGGTCACTACATACTTAGTGTGTTAGTGGAAAAATTCAAGAGGAAGAACTAACAATTATAAATATATATGCGCCCAATACAGGAGCACCCAACTATATAAGACAGATACTAATGGACATGAAAAACCAAATACACAAGAACACAATTAAAACAGGAGATCTTAACAGCCCATTGTCACAAAGAGATAGATCAACTAGACAAAAAGTCAGTAAAGAAGTAACAGAACTGAATCATACCTGTGAACAACTGGACTTAGTAGATGTTTACAGAGTGTTCCACACAACCACATCAGAATACACATTCTCTCAGCTGCACATGGGACGTTCTCCAAAATAGACTGTATATTATCTCATAAAACATTCTTAAGTAAATGCGATGGTATTGGAATCATACCATGCATAGTATCTGACCATAGTGCACTGAAATTAGAAATTAATGGCAAAAGAAATTGTAAAACCTGCATGAATTCATGGAAATTAAATAACAGCCTTTTGAACAACCAGTGGGATACCGATGAAATTAAAGAAGAAATAAAGCAATACCTACAATTCAATGAAAATATAGAAACAACATACTGTAATCTGTGGGATGCAATGAAAGCAGTCTTAATAGGGAAATATACAGCAATAAACTGTCATATCAAGAAAACTGAATGAGCACAAATAAACAACCTAATGCTCCATCTCAAGCGTCTAGAAAAAAGAAGAGCAAGCTAAACCCAAAGCTCATAGAAGAGAGGAAATTGTAAATATTTAGAGCAGAAATCAATGCAATATACTAAATGGACAAAAACTGAAAGCTTTCACTTTAAAAGCAGGAACAAGATAAGGATGTCCACTCTCACCACTCCTTTTCAACATAGTTCTGGAAACACTAGCCAGGGCAATCAGACAAGAGAGAGAAATAAAAGGAATAAAGATAGCAAAGGAAGAAGTTAAATTATCACTATTTGCAGATGACATGATACTCTATATAGATAGAGTATCAAAAAACTCCATTAAAAGACTGCTAGAGGTAATAAACAAGTTCAGCAGTGTAGCTGGATACAAAGTGAATGCTCAAAAATCAATAGCATTCCTGTACACAAAGAAAAAACTCACTGAGAGAGAAATTATGGAAATATCACCCTTTACAATAACATGTAAAAAAATGAAATACTTAGGAATCAACCTAACTAAAAATGTAAAAGACCTATATGCTGAAAATTAAACTATGCTGAAAAAGGAGATTGAAGAGGATATTAGAAAATGGAAGGACATTCCTTGCTCTTGGTTAGGAAGAACCAACTTTATGAAAATAGCCATACTCCCAAAACTGTTATACAGATTTAATGCAATCCCAATCAAAATATCATTGACATACCTCACAGATCTAGAGAAACACTACTAAAATTCATTTGGAAACAGAAGAAACCTAGAATAGCAAAGTCAATTCTAGGCAACAAAAGCAAGGCAGGAGGCATCTCAATTCCTGACTTGAAACAGTACTATAAAGCCACAGTGATAAAATCAGCTTGGTATTGGCAAAGAAATAGACCTGAGGATCAATGGAACAGATAAGAAGATGCAAGCACAACTACAAAGACACTCAGCCACCTGATATTTGACAAAGGGGCTAAATATGTCCCCTGGAAGAAGGATAGTCTCTTTAATAAATGGTGTTGGAAAAATTGGCTCTCTACATGCCAAAGACTGAAACTAGATCCATGCATATCACCATGCACAAAACTAAAGTCTAAATGGATCAAAGACCTCAATATTAAAACAGAAACACTAAATCTACTGGAAGACAAGGTAGGTAGAAGTCTTGGAGACATAGGGGTAGTCAGAGAATTCATGAACCAAACGCAAACTGCACGGGAAACACTTCAAAGAATCAACAGATGGGATCTCACATTATTGAAAAGTTTCTGCATCTCAAAGGAAATCACCAACAGAGTGAAAAGAAAACCAACAGAGTGGGAAAAAATTTTAGCCAGCAACCCCTCAGACAAAGGACTTATGGCCAGAATATATAAAGAACTGAAAAACATCAAGCCCCCAAATTCAAAGACCCTCTCCAAAAATGGGCATCTGAGATGAACACACAGTTCTCAGAGAAAGATATACAAATGGCAAATAAATACATGAAGAAATGTTCACCATCACTGGTCACTCGAGAAATACAAATTAAAACAGCACTGAGATTCCACCTTACTCCGGAAAGAATAGCTGCCATCAAGAAATCAACTGATAACAAATGTTGACAAGGCTGCAGGGAAAATGGAACACTGCTCCACTGTTGGTGGGAATGTAGACTGGTGCAACAATTATGGAAATCCATATGGAGAATTCTCAGAAGACTAGGATCGGAAGCTCCATTCAATCCAGCTATCCCCCTCCTGGGTATTTTCCCCAAAGAACTGAAAAGTTCATATCACAGTGATATATGTGCACCCATGTTCATAGCGACACAATTTGTGATAGGTAAATCCTGGAAACGACCAAGATGCCCCTCAACTGCAGAGTGGATGAAAAAGATGTGGCATTTTTATACAATGGAATATTACTCAGCTATAAAAAGGATGATCTTGAGGCCTTCATAGGCAAATGGAGACAACTTGAGACTATCCTTGTTAGTGAAATAAATAAGAATCATATTTATAAATATCATATTGTGTCTCTAGATAAAAAGTAAATAAGAACTACAAGCATAATAAACCAAAATATGTAATTGCTATTGTAAAAAAGAGAGGAAAAGAAAGTGCTCTAAGGGATATAACTGCATGTATGTTTGAGTGTGTAAAATAGATGACCATATTCCTGAATCTTTGTTGGATCTTTGCGCAGAACTGTTTGTAGTCTGAATGTTTGAATATTTACTATGAACCCTTTAACTTTGTAACTTGAACAACTACATCCAGGATGACAGTATGTAATTTATAAATTACTGATTTCTTAGTGGAGCTTTTTCTCATTCTCCTTTTTCCTTCTTTCTTTTATAATTCTGTATTGTTGCTACCCTTTTTTCTGTTTTGTTTCTTTTTTCTCTTCTCTTTAAATAAAATTTTAAAAATGTAAAAAAAATTGAAAGTAAAATTAATGCTGTATCCTCTCTCATTTCAGCAGTAGACGACACTGAACTATTCTCTTCCAATTGCTACTATAGCAATAAGACTGAAGGATTACAACAACGTGAGTTTATGATGGAGTCCAGAAACCTGAAATGGGTCTCACTGGGGTAAAATCTAGGTGTCTGCAGAGCTATGGTCCTTCTAGAAGCTTGGGGAAGAATGTGTTTCCATGCCTTTTCTGGCATCCAGGGCCTTCCCATGTTCCTGAGTCCATGATCCAGGTGTTTCAACATCCAAGTCAACAGCATCAGGCCTAGTTCCTCCTGTACAGTCATCTTCCTGGTTCTCTCTTTTCCAGGACGCTTTGTGATTATATCAGACCTGATGTTACGGTTTATAGCTATATGTCCCCTCAAACCCTCATGCACCCATAGGTGGGGTTTTTGGGGATGACCGGATCATGAGGGCATGGTATTCATCAGTAAACTAAATATGTTGGGGTGACTAAGTTTGATTGGAGGATCTGCTTCCATGTCCATGGCCTGGATGGGTTTATCTCCCTCCCTAATTCCTCCCTTCATGCATTCTCTGCTTCCCAATGCCTCACCATCTACTGCTTATCCTCCTGAGAGCCACCTGACTAGGCACAAACCAAAGAACCTGTCCTCCTTTAAATTGTGAGTGTCTCATATTGTTTCTCAGGATGAGAAATTAACTAAGACATCTGGGTAATTTGCAATGATGTCTCCATCTCAAGATCAATTAACACCTTTAATTCTTCCTAAAACCTTAATTCCTTTTAGCCATGTAACCTAACAAATCTGCAGTCTCCAGACATTAAAACAGGGCATCACAACTATTAAGAAATAATTCTGATAAAATGTAGTTGTAAGTTTAATAATTATTTATGAAAATGTATAATACAGTTACTTTGATCAATTATATTCTAAGTTAAATTACAACTAAATACAGAATGAAGTTATCAGTTAGAGCCTGGTATTCAAAAGAAAGAAGGCAAGATGTTCAATCAACAGTTATAATTCTATTATGAACAAATACAGTAGAGAAAGCAATAAAGACTTTCAAGCATAAAATTGTATTTATAGGGTAAAATTCTATGGGAGAGGTGGAATGAAAATTCAAGTCAAGAATAAGGCAAAACTTAAATTTTACCATTCTTTAGGAAAGATTCATTTGTGTATACACCTATAAAGGATGATAACATTTGTCAAATCAAAATAGGTTCCACTAGATAAATTCAAGAAGACAGCTGACAGAGGTACTTTCAAATGCTAAGACAGTGGAATCTCACCTATGTTGAGCAGAAGCCAGGTGTGCGACTCCTGTACATATCCAAGACAGAGCTCCAGGCAGCCTTGGACTGACCTGACTCCCTTGCTTCATCTCAAGAATAAATGTCCAGTATGCTGCAATCCAGAGCTGGGGGAGCTGGCCAGAACAGCCTGGCTGTACTCCAGTCCCACCACCCTAAAAACAGAATGTTCTCCAACACTTAAGCCCAGCAAGTCGCCTTGTCCCGGGGGAAAGACCCCGGAATGGCTGAATTTCAAGGACCCTCCATCATGGCACAAGTGGGAAATGAGCAATCAAGATTTCATGCACCTTGGGTGGCTGTCCCAAGCCTTGGGGGCAGCTCACACTGAATTTGAGGCTTCTGCCATCCTTTGTTGCCCATATGCAAGTAACAGAAGTTTCATGTAATTCATTCTGTGTTCTAAAACAAGAAAACTAATGGTAGTGGAGACCTGTTGGCAGTTATCCTTGGACAGCACATAAGATGACTGAAAAGGAAGATAGGAGGCTTTGTGGGCCGGACCTGTTCTGTTTGTCCATCTGGCTGCTGCTATGCAGATATATCACTTTATAGAACTTCACGGGCTATACGCATACTCTTTATTCACCTGTCTGTAAGTGAGTTACAATTTAATGGCACCATCATTAAAATGTCATGGTAGCCTTTATGCATTACAGATAAATTACTGTTATTTATCTTTCAAATATTTTTTCTCCTGTCATTTGTACTCTGCTTTGTAGAAAACTGGACAAAATTTACAACCAGGCAACTTACAAAGGACACCATACAAATGAGCAAATGTGAAGCACATGATTTCCACCACTAACCAGGGAAATGCAAATAAACACAACATAGAAATCTTTTGTTCATTGAAATGGGAATTTTTCTGAAGATTTACAATGCATAGGGTTGACAATGGTTTGGAGAAAGGGCACTCCCGTGCATCTGGGGAGGGTGGGTAATCGCTGCAGAACCACGGCAAGGCAGTTTGGAGAAGTCTAACCAAAATCCACATACAGAAACCAATATCCTGAGGACGGACTTAAGCCAGTGGACTCAGGTAACCAGATTTCTTGGGGAGAAATTAAACTCCTATTTTCTTTAATTCCACATAGAGGACCTCCCTCATCCCAAATTCATACAATTTGAACTGAGGAATCAAAGGGATTCAGAGTTTGAAGAAATCCCTCCCTGACTAAACTGTCTCCACTGCACACCCAAAACTGGAGAACTTAAATCTATTTACTATGGGCAAAAATCACATTCTTTGGGACCATTTAAACTTACACTATTTTTAAACATCAACTTTTAAAATGTGAAATGCCATGGGTGAGTAAATTTATGAAAAAAGATGTTGTAGAGGAAAACCTTTGAAGATAATAGTCTGGATGCCTCTTTTGAAATATATTCTTCAGTCAGGCCAAAAATAATAAAGAAAGGATTTTTTTATTCCCACAATTAACAAGACTGAACAATTACAACTTTGTCAATATCCACAACACAGAAATTATGCATTCTTCTAAATACTCATTTCATATTTTGAAAAATTAGCTTAGCAGTGAGCCACAAAAGCTCAATGGATTTTTAAAAAATAATGGCATACTCTCTCCATTCACTGTCTACACAGCACTTTAAGTCTTCAAATGTCTTTGTCTGGAAAATTAAAAATGCATACCTGAAATAACAGGTAAACAGCACATCAAATAGAGGAAAAAAAAGAAACAACATGACACTTCTTTACTCCTCACATGAGTTGAAGGTTCCCCCGTGGCCTCCCAAAAGTGACTGCCACTGCCATGCTGCTGTGTCCCTGCCGGAGTCCAGCTGCAGCAGGGCTCAGGGGTCCCAAAGGTGGTCAGGGAGTCGGCGAGTGAGAGACAGAAGACACTGCACTCCAGTCTGTGAGTGAATCTGAATCTAATTTATTTTTTAGAAGCTGCAATATATATTTGCTAACTTTTGGCAGCAACCCAAACCCCAAGCAGGAAGCATCCCAGGCTTAGGGCCAGGCAGGGACAATCTTAAACAATATGTGTTAATCAACTTTTTTTACCTTTGTAACATTTTACTCGTTACTTAATTATCTTGGAAAATGTAAGCCGACGCACCTGGATACCCACAGGAGGGAGAGATAGAATGGTAGCTGTGAAGCTATCATGTCGCTCCCTACATTTTTTCCCTTATCACTTATGGGAGTATGGCAGGCCCTGTGAGGATAGCGCCTGTCTTGGGTCAAGGACTCTTCATATGAATCCAACCAGGCCTTACCCGTCATGGGCCTGCAGGACAGCAATTGGTCCTGTGCCTGTCTTAGGCGGCAGGTGGCGTAACATATGTGTCCTAGTTGCCCGTCTCTGGCTGCCTGTCCAGTGTCTCAGGGCAGTTGTCTCACAGGAATTTTGTAAATCCTCCTCCATGAGCTCTTTCATTTAAAGCTTTTGTATAAACTCTCTCATACTACTCACAGAAGGTAAAATTTCACAATTAGTTTTCACAAATTTATCTAGAAAGTTTCTAGTAACTCCTCTGGATTTCCTATTTTCGATTTCATATTGAGTATTACATGAAAATATATATATGTGAATTACACAAATTACAATTATCAGTACAAAACATTACAAGATCCTCGCGCCCAATTCCCACATGTGGTGTCCTTTTCCTGGAGAAGCAATTCCTTGAAGCGCTCTCCTCCACCCATGGACCTTGTCACAAGGCGTGGATGGACTAGGACGCGGCATGTCCCCACCGCTGAGGCTGCCTTCTTTGTTCCCAGGCCTCTCGCATGTCCCCAGCAAGCAGGACTGACAGGCAGAGGTGACTCAAGGGAGACCACAGCAAATCCCGTGGCCCTCCATGTCCTCCCCTAGAACCTTCTTAAAGAGTCTGTTGGTAGAACTCCTTGTCCTTTTGCGACAAACTGGTGCTTTCTTCTTATTCCCCCTACGAAGCTGTAATCCTTCCAGTTTTGGGCTTTGTTTTGTTTTGTTTCTGATGTTTTATTTTCCCTCAGAAAGCTCAGAGTTCATTTTGTTCTTGGTTTCCCTGTTTTTCCTCAGCCTAAATTTTCTGACTGAAAAGTTTATTTTTCTTCTTCTCTTACAAGTCTGTTTGAGTTTTGTTTAGATGGTTCAGTGGTAAATAACTTCTTCAAGCCCTTTTGAAAGTACATAAGATATAAATATGAATAGGCCTATACATGCATACATGTGAAATATGATTGAAAAATAAAATGAGTGCTTAAATTTTTTTAAATTGTTACAGTAAAAGGCACATTACCACAAATCACCATTAAAATACCTCCCCTTCATCTGAGATGAAGACACACTTCTCTGAGGAAGAAATACAAACAGCAAATAAATATATCAAAAAATGTTCAACATTGCTGATCATTCGAGAGAAGCAAATTAAAACAACACTGAGATTCCACCTCACCCCAGAAAGAATGGTTATTATCAAGAAATCAAGCAATAACAAATGCTGGAGGGGATGAGGGGAGAAAAGGAACCCTTCTCCCCTATTGGTGGCAGTGTAGACTGATGCAATCACTGTGGAAATCAATGTGGAGATTCTTTAAAAAAACTAGGATTGGAGATCCCATTTGACCCAGCTATTCTCCTTCTAGGTGTCTTCCCAGAAAAATGATCATACTACAGCAATATATGTGCACTTGTGTTTACAATAGCACAATTTGTAACAGCTAGATCTTGAAACAACTTAAACAACCATCAATCAAAGAATGGATAAAAAAGATATGATACATTTATACAATGGAGTACCACTCAAGCATAAAGGATAAACATGAGATATTTATAGGTACATGGATGCAAATAGAGACCATACTCATAAGTGGAATAAATCAGACTCACATACATAAACACTGCATCATCTCCCCAGTGCAGTGTGAGAAGCTGAAAGAAATTTTGTGTATATATATATATATATATATATATATTAGTTAACACAGTCATAATACTAATTTCTTTTAGTTCATTGAAAACACTTGTTTATGCTAATATTGTTTAGACAATTAAATACAGATATCTTGAACTCTAAGTAACTAACTTAAAACAATATGCACTATATTAACCATTGTTACCCTCTAATTATCATGTTTTGAAATTTTATTTTTTCTCTTTAAAATTAAAACTAAAATAAAATAAAATGAATTTTAAAAAATTTCTCCCCTAGGGGCCAGGGACTTAGTTCAGCGGCATATGCCCCTGCCTGGCAGGCACAAGATCATGAGTTTGATCCCTGGTACCAAAAAAAAAGAAAAAATCCTCCCCTCACTTGGAACATGTTTATCCCATTTGTCTTAGTTACTTTCTCATTGCTGGGAAAAAACATCCAACACTCACAAATTGAAGGAAAAAAAGTTTATTTTGGCTGTTTGCAGAGCTTGCAGCCCCCAGTCAGCTGGCTCCAAGACAGGGGAGAATGGAGAGGGACATGGAAGAGGAGGTTTGCTCACAGCATGGCAGATACAATGTGGAAAGAGAGATCAAGTGAGGGAGGAGGGAGATAGATCCTTCCAGGCCACACTCTCAGTGACCCACCTCTTCAGTGACCCACATGTTCCAACCAGGCCTCATTTCCAAAATCACATTTAGCTATAACTAATCTGTTGGCTAATCCACTTTGAGTATCATAATTTATGATCCGATCACCTCCCCAAAGGCCCACCTATGATTCTATGACACTTTGGTGGGCATCTAGACACGAACCATAATACCATCATTCTTGTCACTTTCAGAAGCAGCTGTGGAAGTCCTCTTTCTTGTCTTTAGTCATGCTATTGTGGGTGCCTCAATATCCTGAATCAATTCGATTTCTCTTTCATGGTAATTTTGACTTTGGGGAAGAGCCATCTTATGGCTTATATCTTTCCAAAGCCTCATGCAGTCATAGGTGTGATTTTATCAGAAGTAACTGAATCTAGAGTGTGTGACTGATTCATGGTGCAATGCTAGGATTAAGGCTGCTAAGATTAAGAATGTGTGATTACTAAATCAGTCCACTGATTGATTTGGCACTACTAATCCTGGTATCCAGGACAATACAAGGGACAGAAAGAGGTTCACCTTGTGCCTTGCTTATTTTGCTGACTTCTGCCCACCAGGAACTGTTTCTGCTCTGTGATGTTTGTCTGCCACGCCACCCTGCCTTGGAGCCAGCTATGGACCGAAACGTCTACCAACTGTGACCCTAATAAAACTCTTAACTTTGGGCATCTGGTATTTTGTCTCAGCAATGTGAAAAGTAACAAAGACAAGCCAGGAGTCACATAGTGTCAGATTCTGTGAGCAAGGTGGCTGACACACCATAATGACTTTACCAGCCTGCCTTCCCATTAGGTAGCACTCAGCAGCAGCATGCATTGTATTTGTGAACAAAGGCCTTCATGGCAGACTTCCAGAACCTTATCAGAAATTGACAAGAACAGCTGGATAAGTGTGTTAAAAGCAAGGGAAAGTAGTATAAGGAGGGTTAATGCAATGTAGTTTTTGCCATAATTTTTAAAATTTAAACAAGTACCATATATTTCAATAACCTCTGTATGCATATGTAAATATATAAATAACTAAAGTAATAAAGCCATAAATTTCAGGATAGGCTGAAGATCATCAGAAGTGACTTTTTTTAGGCAAATAAATCTTGACACACCATAAAATTATATCAGGAAAGTGGCCACCTGATGATTAAAATTTCAGGTATTACAGGAAGCTGTTCTTCCCTACTTATCGAATCATCCATAGACGATCCAGATAGAATAACACTAAGAACACTTTGAATACAAAATCACAGTGTCCTAAGGCAACTCAAGCTCGGTGAGCAAGGGAAGTTCCTTCTGGATCACAGAGAGTTCCTGGAAAGCCTTCCAAGGAGAGCCTCTACTGCAATTTTCTGTGCTAATGAGTAGCTCTTGGGAGTGGGGGGGGGACTTTATTCTGTGCAGGTGAGACTGAGGAAAAGCTGTGAAAGCTGCTTAAGGAACCCAGTCATTGATCCAAACTTTGAGATAGAAGAAGCCAGGATCCTAGCTGTGCTTTAAACAGTCACTGAGACAGTGCAGGCTGGTGTACTGAGAGTCGGGTTTAGTGCAAAGGTTTTTGCTACCTTGCACCAGCCAGCCATCCTCAGCACACTTTCATCAGCTTCCCATTAAGCAGCTGCCACAAAAACATACAGAACCTTTGAGTCTTAAGGATTTCAGAGTGATATGGCAAGAAGGAAGTGGAAGTTGGCTTGAGGCTTTATCCACTCCTTTCTTAACTCACAACTTTCAATAAGAGCAATATCAAGCTTATTACTATACTTCTGCTTTTGGGAAAATTGATTTTTCTGACAATCTCTTATATTGCTTTTCCATGGAATATAGAGGTGACAGCTATCATTTTCTGAAGTACTATGTCAAGGAAAGTGGAGGTGGTTGAACAAACCCTTCCCTTCTCTGTCTGATATTTTGTTTTACAAGCTTGTTTCCTGGTAGGATGTTAATCAGTTAGACAAAGGACAAGTTGGCTGGAAAATGAGAAGTGACAAAAAGCAGAACTTTTCAAGGACATCAAGAATAAATGCTATTTCCATAAAGTGCTGACATTAGGGTCCTGCCATCCCCCCAGAATCAAAGCAGCAAGTCGGAGTAAGTCCTACACTGGCAAAGAGTCAGCCACTGGAGTTACTGTCCTCTCCTGCTTCCCTCTGGTGCCTCTGTCTTTTGTCACTGGAAGTAGTGATGTCCCTTCCCACAGATTCAGTCCCACACCCCAGTATTTCCCACCCTGATGACCATCAAAGTCTTACAGTTCAGTATGGTCTCAGTCCTATTTTCATCAGTCCATCACCTCTAACTCTGTATTCAACTCCAACTACTATTAAAGCAATTACTATAAACTTAGTGTACTAAAATAGCATAGGGTTATTAGCTCCCAGGTTTGTAGGTCAAAATTTTGGGTAGGCTTGGCTATTTGTCTACCTTAGGTCACACAAGACTTTGCAAAGTCAAGGTGTTGGCCTGCCTGGCTCTTACCTGGAGGCTGAGGGAGTATCTGCTTCCCATTCACAGATGTTGAAGCCAGAATCCTTCAGTTGTAAGGCCAAAGTCTCCATTTTTAGGAACCTGTCTAAGCTACCTGAGGTTGCCTGCATTATTCATCATGTTCCCCCCTCCAAGTTCAGGCTAATCATAGCATCTTGGAGTCCTCACACTTTGCAACTCTCTGACTTCCTGCTTCTTCCTTGTCCTCAGATTCCAGCCAGAAAAAGTTCTCTGCTTTAAAGATTCATGGGAAAATGAATACCACCTTGGTATCTGCCACCTTCCATCCCCTTGATCTTGAGTGATCTCCCTGTCATCATATCAGCTGATTATTAACCAGGCCTCAATCACTGTTGCAAAATCTCTTTTGCCATGTTATGAAACACATTCACAGGCTCCAGGAAATAACATATGTTCATCTTTAGGGGGCTATTCTGCCTACTATCATACCCAAGTTTGCTTAGTGGCCAAGCGGAGATGTAAAGCAGTGCCCAGGGACAGCCTTCTGTACCCAACTAGGCTCTTCTAAGCCATGGAATCACCGCTCTATCTGACCTGGTGCTGTGCAGAAATTGTATAGTGCTCTAGGAACTGACCATCATCAGCAAAATCCCCCATGCAGGGACACTGACCTTCAAATGCCCGACCCCCAAGATCCAGCACTAAGAATTGTCAAAGTCATCTCTCTACCTCTTTCTCCTCAATCTCCTCTTACTGCCACCAAAGGAGCTCCTGCAACACACCAACAGCAGAAGCAGAGGAACGGTAAGACTTTGCCAAGTCACTGGTCACCTATTTAAGCCATAAATCAAATCTCTCTTCTGGAGATCCAGTAAGTACTTCTAATCAAGTCATATTTTGTAACTTGTAGATCTCAGCAATGTGTTCTCACAAATATAGGTTGTTTTGTAACATATCTCTCTGGGAAGAAAGATGTTCTAGCTCTCTTTTCTCTGAGGCAAGAAACATAAACAGCACAAAATATTTATATAATAAAGATTTAGTATTTCCCAACTTCCTCATCATTTCAACTCCAATTCAATGCAATGAATGTCCCTAAGGTAGTCTAACTTCATAATCAATTTACAAGCATATCATCATGACACAAACAGTTGAGCTGCATAATAAGGAAAAAGAGGAAGGGCAAAGAAAGCTGCAGACAAATACACTCACTTGCTCCTTGATATCATCTAATGGTGCCTTGATAACTGATCTCTTCTCCCATGTGACCTTCCATCTCCCCAAATCATAAGTGTGCCATTCACACAGTCCACCCTGAAACTATACATACGCAATATAAAGTCATTTGTGCTGGCTTACTTTATGCCCTTTCTGGTTTTTTTAGCCTCATGTAAGTATCAAGTTTATTCATGGATTACAGTCCAAAAAGTCACATAAATCACCATGTGCTTATTTCTGTGGCTGTTGGATTTCTGATCCCAGGCCCAATAATGACAGGTTGGTAGGAAATACATCCCCCAACACTTTTGGAGTTTCCACACAGCTTGCTGAACTATGACTAGGATGGGAAAGTGTGTGTGCTGATGGGTCTAGGGCTGACCCTCTGGATGGAGAATCACGAGTTTGCTTAGTGCAGAAAAATACTCTTTTTCCATGTGATGCCCTTCAGAGTGCTGCTGCTGCTAATCACACCTGACCCCCATAGTAGATTAACTAGTGGTCAACTTGTTTCGCCCCACCGAGCTCAATCAGCATAGTGCTGGGTGTGGAAGGCCCAGGTGAGCGTTGTTGCCAACCGCATAAAAGAAAAACCAGAGGGGAAGATGGCGTGCTGTTGATTCTCCTGGAGAAGCTTGTCATACTGGTTTTCCTGATATGAACTCAGCTGTTCTCATTGTTGGAAGAGGTGCTCATGTCCTTGCTGTCACTGAAGAAGGGTGCAGTTCTCTTTGGGGTCCTTAAGCATCACTTCCTGGCTCCAATGCAGATCCCTTAGCCTGGATCCTCCATCCCTCTGGTGCAGACTTCCTAGCTTCCAGCACTGGCCTTTGGGCCTTCCCAGGGCAGACACTTAATATGGAGTTGCATGAGACATGGTCTTGGGCTCCAGGCATCCATTTGGACTCATGGAGGACTTTGCCATGGGCTCCAGGTCTTCAACTGGACTCCTGCAGGACATTGCGGTGGGAGCCAGGCCCTCAGCTAGATTTGTTTAGGTCTCTAGTGTGTGAACAGATCTTCCACACTCTTTTGCATTTGATTCTTTGGGTAAATACTATAAAATAAACCTATACATTTTGCGTCCTATATTAAATATATTCCCCCTTTAAACCCTGATTACAACAAAATTGGTACCGAAAAGTGGGGTCATTGCTGTGACACTGCCTGGTTATGTGGTTTAAAAGCCTTGGAAATTAATTTGGAAAGGTTTTGAGAGATTGAACAAAGAGAGAAACTGTAGCCTATATGGGAGACTCTAGTCAGAGCCTGGAAAACCAGAGACTGATGTAAATGCTGCCTGCTCAATAGAAGCTCAGGAAGCTTCTATTGAGAAGGGTTGCATTGGCTGCTGGATCCAGGTGTTGTCTGTTGTGCTTTGCCAGGAAGTTGGTCTGCATTTTGCTTGTGTTTAGAGATATTTCCAGGGTGGCAGAAAAATTTCAGTGTCATCTACTGTTTGAACAGTGGCATGGTTACCGAATCTATGTTCAGACTTGAGCATGAAGAGCCAGCAGGGTGATCTGAAGCATTGGCCAGTGTCTCCAGTGCAGCTGTGGGTTAAAAGGATGAAACAGAGGAGAACATATTGAGAGGAAACAGCACAATGGAAAAATGACATGAGGCCTTTCACCATAAGGGAAGAGCACATTTGAAAAGCAGGAGATCCCTTAGGGTATCTCTTAGCATTCCCATGCTCTGTTGTCAAAAGTTAATGGGAAGCAAGGATTGTGATTGCAATAGCTCTTGTAATATGATTTTGATATATCTTTAGGTATATGTTTGTAATCAGATTATTTAGTCAAAGTATTGTGGTTTTAACCTTGAATTTTAAACATCCTTTGGATATTTTGCTTTTGGTGCAGAAATGAGTGCAATAAGAATTGTATATATGTAATTGTCATATTAATGTAAATTTCAATACATCAAGACATGTTCACATTTTACAAACCTGCCATTGGAAACTATGGTTTAAGGAAATGTGTCCAGTAATCAAATTAACCAGGGGTGGATTGTGGTAGATTAACTAATGGTCAACTTGTAACACCCAGCTGAACTGAATCAGCATGGTGCTGGGTGTGAAGGGCCCACCTGAGCATTGTTGCCAACAATATAAAAAGCAGAACTGGACAGGAAGATGGTGTGCTGTTGATCCTCATGGAGAAGCTTATCATGCTGGCTTTCCTGAAATGAACTCAGCTCTTCTCATTGTTTCGGAAGAAGCATGGGTCCTCACTGCTGCTGAGGATGGCTGTGGTTTTCTTCAGGGGAGTTCCTTCAGGGTCCTTACCTTGTGTGTCTCTTCCTGGCTCCAGTGCAGATTCCTCAGCCTGCTGGCACAGATCCTTCATCTCACTGGTGCAGACTTCCTAGCTTCCACTACTGGAATTTGGGCCTTCCCCAGTACCAATCCATGATACAGAGTTACATGAAACATTGTCATAGGCTCTAGACCTCCAGCTGGACATGGAGAGGACATTGCCATGGGCACTGGGTCTTCCAGCTGGACTCATGCAGGACATATCCAGACCCTCACCTGGATTTTTATGAGTCTCTAGTGTGTGAACAGATCTCTTGCACTCTTCTGCATTTGACTTTTTGGGTGAATATTTTAAAGTAATTCTATAAATTAGGTGTCCTACATTAAATCTATTCCCTTACAAACCCTGACAACAAAAACCCATCAGCCTAATGAGTTAGGTGGCTGCTGTCATTTCTCCCTAGGATCCTTCATCATCTCCAGATACTTCTGGAAAGTCATAACCATGCCTCTCTTTTCACCTAAACTCTTCCCACTTCTCTGGTGAGTGTGGCTCAGATAGACTGAAGGAGGCTCTGTCACACCTCTCTCTCTTGCCTTTCTTTGGGCACCAATGACTGAGCAGAACCCTGTGAGATCTATGCCCTCATCTCCTCAACAGATTTAAGTTGAGACCAGAGCAGACAGCCGCAAGCCTACCCTGGCACAACCAATCTCAAGATCATGTCTACCTGAATGAAGAGAATAAAGGCAGAAAATCAAGCTGAAAAGCCCAATGGCTCAGCCCTTTGGCCCGTAATAATGGCCTTTCCCACTCCAGAACAGTTCCTGCTCATGTCCAGTGGCCAATTCCTGAATCTAAATGAGCCCACTTCAGCAATCCAAGTCTTCCCAAGGTCCTGAGCTGAGTGTAAGTGAACCTTACTCACTGCAGCCTTCCCTCTGGCTGACTCAGGGGTTTCTTCTCATCCTTTGGTGGTGGGATGGCATCTCTCTTTGTGGGAATAGTCCACTAGTTAGAGTAACACTGGGGCCTAAGAATTTAAAACAGGAACAATTTAGATATGTACTGCAAAGTTTCCTTACCAACCTTCTGGGACAGAATGAAGTACCCTTTTCTGGATTTCACATAGTGTGAAATTTGCAGACATTTTCAGTTCTTCATTTATGCTGCTCATAATAAGAAAACCTTTCAGAGCTTGCCATAGCATGGAAGTCAGCCACCATTGCTCATATTTGGCAGAAATTCAGAAGGTCAGCAAGAGAGGAGGGGAGATTTGGAGAGATGGAGAGGTGACTTCAACAACACGCTAACTGGAAGCTGAAGCTTAGGCAGCTAATTAGAAGCCGAGCAGCCTATATGATTTATTCGTGGCAAATTTGGCTTTCTCTGACCACAAGTCAGAGTGGAGACAAAAAGAGAATCTGTCAGTTATTGTATTGGTCAGCCTCTCTCTTGCTGAAACAAACCACCTAACACCTGCAAAGGAGGTTTATTTTGGACTCATGGGCTCAATGGGCTCAGTCCATGGTTGGCTGGCTCCAAGGCAGAAACATCATGGCGGAAGGGCATGAAGGAGCAACACTGCTCACTTCATGGTAACTGGGAAGCAGATCATAAGCAGAGAGTGCCAGATAGGAAAGGGTCAGGAACCAGATACAGACCTCAAACTGACACCTCCAAGACCCTTCCAGACACATCCAGAAGTGTGCTTTATTAATCCTCTAGGCAGTTCTCAATCCAACCCAATTTACACTTGAGTTTGATAATTTTCCTTGCTGGACATGGTGATGTGATCTCCAGTCTGGCTTACAAGCAGTAGATTATCTTTCTGGAATTCTTATAATAGATAGTGGACTGAGTTTCTGGGCTGGTTGCTACAGCTTTGGTCAGCGTTCTACTTCTTTTTGAAAGGCTTCACTGAAAAATACAGAGAACGTTTCTTTTGGTAAAAAAAGTTACAGTAAAAGACACATTGTTAAGAACAGTGGAATGTGTGTGAAACAAGGGGAAGTACATTAAGTATTCTGGGTGAGGACATTAATTACAGTGTGTCTTTTATTTTTAATAAATTTTTAATTTAAACATTCTCTATATTTTTTGATTACCTATGTTGATCAAACACTTATGGCAAATTCCATCAAGTAAAACAATTACAATATGTCCTTCTCCACCTTATTCACTCTACCTTATTCACTGAACCCATGAGTCCAAAATAAACCTTATTCACCACACAACCTCTGGCTCTTCCCTCAAAGTCAAAATGACCATAAAAGTCAAACATTTTGAATCAATTCAGATTCAAAAACTAAAAGTTAAACATTGAGGCAGCACACAAAGACACTCACAAAAGAGGACTTCTAGAACTGCTTCAGAAAGTGACAAGAATGATGGGAAATGTGTTAGAGGTGTGTGTCTGGGGAGTATTTTGAAAGGAATTAATGGCACTGTGCTTTTTACTGTCACCAATCTTTTAAAATTTAAATATTTGCCTTATTTTTTGTCACACCTCATACAGACTGGCATTAGAATTTAGTCTCCCATCAATTATAATTAGCTATTTGCATTCATGGCTATAAGATCCTTGAGAAAAGGGAACAAATCTTGGTATTCATATGCCCAAAACATAAAGCCTATCCTATACATGTTCATCACTCAAGAGGAAACACCATACATCAAATCCCCTCTTCTCCAAGTCCAGAAACTACATCCCCAGCATAGTTTTGTTTCTTTCATTTTTGAAGCAGAGTCTTGCCAAGCCACTATGCTGCCCAGATTAGGCCAGCATTTGTGACGCTCAGCCTCCCAGAGCACCAGAATTACTTGATTTTTAATATAAGTAGAATCACAGTATATGTGGTCTCTTATGATTGGCTTCTTTGACTTCGTGCAATGTTTTCAAGGTTCATTCACGTATGGTATGAATCAGCATTGCTCCATTATGTGGCTGAATAATATTCCATATGTGCATATCCCAATGCATTGACCCATTTAAGAAACATTATGTAATTCCACTTTGGACTGTTATGAATGGGAGTGACATGAACATAGCTGTGAAACTTTTTATGTAGACAGTTTTCAATTCTCTTGGGAAATTGCAGTATTATACAGTAATTCTATGTTTAACTTTTTGGGGAAACTTCTCCTTTTTAAAGTGCCAGATGCAAAGTCTGCTCAATTCAACAGAAACATGCAGTGGACCTTTGCTCTCCAAGGATGTTTCTCTCCTCTCTGAGGCCTGCAGAGACCTCAGGGTCCCACAGCACACTAAACCAGAATGAAGCATCCATCTAGCCTGCAAGTCTCTTTACAGTAGGGTCCATGCCTCAAATTCTCCTGTGTACCCTCAGTGTTCATTGGTCAGCCAGACACCCAGCTATAAATACTGGTGGGGCTAAATTCTCAAATGATTAAATCTATTAAGATACCCTTCTGACATCTGGAAAAAATGTCAGAGTGCTGAGTGTCAACAACTCAGCTTCTCCAGGACCAAATGCCAAAAGTCCAGAAAGCAACATCTCAGAGAGAAACCAAAGTGAATGCAGGGTGGCATGAGAGAAATGACAGAGGAGAAGAAAATAGGATTTATTGCTTCATAAGAAACAGCTCTCTGCCACAGACCAGAGACTGCATGGCATGGCTAGAGCAGTGTGTAGCCAATGTGGTGGGCAGGGAGGATATGAAAGCCACCCGCCTGAATTTTCTGGAATGACAGCACCAGAAATCTAATATATATATAGGAAATCAGAACAAAAATAATTTCTCAGGCTAAAAAAAGAGAGATGACGACCATAATGAACAACTTGCTCAGCAAATGTAAAATAGATTTTAAAAAATAGAGAACAGGAAAATGGTGGAAACCATGAATGCCCAACTGAGGAAAGGAATAGAACCCATGAAGCATTCAAACAGATCCAGAAAGTTTAAAATTCCATTGAAAGTTTTCAAAACTGAATCAAAGTGAAGACAGAATATCAAGCCTAGTAGACAGAGTCACAGTTAGCAATCACAAAAAAGAAAGATCTCTTAAAAATAGCAAGAGACCATGAATAAACAACCCAACAACTGCAAAATGGTGTAAAGAAAAAGAATGTAAGTAGATTGGGGTCAATGAAAAAGGAGTCAGAATGAGTGACATAAAAACATATTCACAGAAGTAATAACTAAAAACTTCCCAAGCAGGGAAAAAGAACTTGACAGACAGATACATGAGACATACAGAACTCCAATTAGTTATGACCAAAATAAATCTACACCAAGGCATATAATACTCAAGATTCCAGAAATTCAGCACAAAAAAAAATATTAAAAGCTGATAGAATGCACAATAGATATCATAACAATGAAAGGGACAGAAAGTGCTCAAAAGGAAAGAACAACTTGTAGGTATACACATATAACTGCATGTACATTTAAGAGTGTAAGATAGCTAACTATACTACTAATTCTCTGTTGGTTTATCAAAAAGAATAGTTTGTGCTGTCATTGTTTGATTGTTCATTTTTTATGCTTTGATTTTGTAACTTGAACAACTACTTCTAAGATAAAAATATATCAAAAAGTGTTGATTTCTTACTGTTATTTTTAAATTCTCTATTATTTCTATTGTTTTTTGTTTTGCTTTTTAAAAATAAAAAAGAAATAAATTAAACTTAACAAGCCCCCCCAAAAAAGAAAAGAAAACAACTTCCAACACAGATATATACTGCAAAATTGTCTTTCAGAATTAGTGGAAAAATAAAATACTTCAATGACAAATAACAACTGAAGAAATTCATAACCACCAAACCAGCTCGACAAAGTGTTCTGAAAAATATTCTAGAAAGAGATAACAGAGACCACAATTCCAAGAGTTCTAATAGAAAGAAGCCCCAGGCAGGGCAAGTAATTAAACAGAAGGGAAAGACAGGGAACCATTATCAGGAAAATAACATGACAAAGACAATCCAATACATATCAGTTATAATCATCAGTGTTAATGATCTCAATTCACCAATCAAAAGAAGCAGGCTTACAGAATGGATCAAGAAATAAGATCCAACAATAGGTTACATTTAACTTGAGCCAATACTTGTAAGTGAAATAAATCAGACCCACATGTGTAAACATCACAATCTCACTAGTGCAAAAAGTTGAACAAGTAAACATGACCCAGAATTTACAATACATACTGCGAATTGGGAAGAAACTGTTCAAAGGAAAAGAGAAGCTGTGATGGGGAAAAGGGAAAGGAAGAAAGGGAAAGGAAATATATATATATGATAGCTAAGATAGTTACACTGCTAGTTTCTCTTAGTTCATTGAAAAACAGATTTGTGCTAATATCGTTTGGACAATGTGCTTGTATCTTGTACCCTGAGTAACTGATCTGAAGATAATAATATGCAATGTATTAATTGTTGTTACTGTCCTATTATCTTGTTTAGAAATTCCATTTTATTTTTTTAAAATAAAAAAATTAAAATAAAATAATATGCTCTATTCAAGAAACATTTAACTCAAAAAAAATTTCATGACTGAGAGGCAAAAGATGGAAAATAATACTTCACGAAATAGGAAACTGGAAAAAGTAGGGGCACTATTCTATTTGCAGACAATATGAATTTCAAGCCAAGATTGATCAAATGAGACAAAGAAGGTCACTACATACTTGTTAAGGTAAAAGAAGAAGAAGAAGAAGAAGAAGAAGAAGAAGAAGAAGAAGAAGAAGAAGAAGAAGAAGAAGAAGAAGAAGAAGAAGAGGAAGAGGAAGAGGAAGAGGAGGAGGAGGAAGAAGAGGAAGAGGAAGAGGAAGAGGAAGGGAAGGAAGAGGGGGAGAAAGAGGAAGGGATAACAATCAGAAATATATATGCGTCAAATACAGGTGCACCTAACTTTATAAAACATATATTAGTGAACATGAAAATCAAATAAACACTAACACAAGTGTAATAAGGGACTTTAACACCCCACTGTAACAAAAAAATAGACCAACTAAACAAAAAATCCACAAAGAAATACCAGAACTGGACCAAACTTTTGAACAAATGGACTTACTAGGTGTCTACCTCACAACATCAGAATGTCTTACTAGGTGTCTACCTCACAACACATTATTCTCAGTGGTGCATGGGACATCTCCAAAATAGACCACATACTAGTCCATAAGACATGCTTAAGTAAATGCAGAATTGAAACTATACCATGTATATTATGAGACCACAGTGCAGTGAAACTGGAAATCAATGGCAAAAGAAGATACGAAAAGTCCATAAACACGTGGAAGTTAAAGAACCCTCCTGAACCACCAATAGGTCACCAATAAAATTAAAGAAGGAATTAAACAGTACCTATAATTAAATGATAATAGAGATGCCATGTGTGGGAACTTATGAAACACAATGAAAGCCATCTTAAGGGGTAAATTTATAGGGGTGAATCCTCATATCAGAAAAACAGAATGAGCTCAAATAAATAACATTCAACCACAGACTTCTAGAAAAATAAGAACAAGTCAAACCCAAAGCTTGTAACATGGAAGAAATTATAAAGATCAGAGCAGAAATGAATGCAAAGAAGACTAAGAAAACAATACAAAACAATCAATGAATTAAAGAGTTGGTTCTTTGAAAGATTAAACAAAGATGACAAACCCACTGCCAATCTTATCCAAAAAAGGAAAGAAAAGACTCAAATTCATAAATTAGGAATGAAGATCAGCAATACCTACTTAAAGAAACTTTAAGATGGAAAACACAGAAGAAATGGAAAGGTTCCTAGATACATACAAATTACCAAAGTTGAGTCAAGAAGATATAAAATTCTAAATAACCCAATATCAATTGATGTAATTGAAAATATAATTTTAAAAACTACCAACAAAGAAAAGCCCAGGTCCTGATGGATTCACTGCTGAATTGTGCATGAAATTTAGAGATCTAATGCCATGATTTATCAAACACCTTAAGAAATTGAAAGAGAAGCAATTGTCTCTAAGTCATTTCTGGAAGCAAGTATTACCCTGATACCAAAACCAGAAAAGGCCCCAATCAAGAAAGAGAACTACAAGTCAATCTCCCTAATGAACACAGATGTAAAAATCCTCAATAAAATGCTGCCAAACAAAATGCAGTAAATCATCATGAAGATTATACACCACGACCAAGTAGGGTTCATCCCAGGAATACAAGGATGGTTCAACATACATAAGCCAATAAATGTAATACACCACATCAACAGAACCAAAGGTAAAAATCACATTATCACCTCAATAGACACAGAAAAAGCATTCAACAAAATCCAACACCCATTCATGATAAAAACCTTAAAGAAATTTGGAATAGATGGTCCTTATTTCAACATGATAAAAACTATCTATGACCAGCCATCAGCCAACATCATATTAAAAGGTCAAAAACAGAGTTTTTACTCTGAAGTCAGGAACAAGACAAAAATGTCTACTATCACCACTCCTATTCAATATAGTTCTGGAACATTAGCCAGAGAAATCAGACAATGGAGAGAAATAAAAGGAATAAAAATAGAAAAGTAAGGAATAAAATTATCATTAGTTGCATATGACATGACACACTCCATAGAAGACCCTAAAAACTCCACCAAAAAACTTTTAGATTTTACAAACAAATTCAGTCCCATAGCTGAAAACAAAATCAACACTCCAAAGTCAACAGCCTTCCTGTACACAAACAACAAACTCACTAAGAGAGAAATTAGGGAAAATACACCTTTCACAATAGCACCCAAAAAAATGAAATACCTAGGAATCAATCTAATAAAGGAAGTAAAAGACCTCTACACAAAACTAGAGAAAATATTCCTAAAATTCATTTGGAAACAGAAGAGACTTAGAATAGCAAAAACAATTCTGGGTAACCAGGGTGAGAGTTAGGGTACATCACAATTCCTATGTTGAAATTATACTACAGAGACACTGTGATAAAAACAGCATAGTACAGGCAAAAAAGAAAGAAAAATAGACCTGAGAATGAATGGGACAGATTAAAAGATTCAGAAACAACTCCAAGCACACTCAGCCACCTTTTCTTTGACAAAGAGGCCAAACACATTCACTGGAAGAAAGATATCCTCTTTAATAAATGGTGCTGGAAAAACTGGTTTTCCAGATGCCAACAACTAAAACTAGACCTATATTTATCACCATGCACCAAACTAAAATCAGAAAGAATCAAAGATCTAAATATTAAAACAGAACACTAAATCTACTAAAAGAAAGAATATGTAGAACTCTTGAAGACATAGGTATTGGCAAAGACTTCATAAGTATAGGCAAAGACTTCCAGTTACATAGGAAATACTCAAAGATCAATTACTGGGATCTCATTTTATTAAAAAGTTTTGCACAGTAAAAGAAATTACCAACAGAGTGAGAAGACAATCCACAGAGTCAGGGAAAAAAAATCTTAGCCAGTTGTCCTTCAGACAAAGAACTAATATCTAGAACATATAAAGAATTTAAAAAATCAGACCCTTCAAATTTAAAGACCTAATCCAAAAATGGGCATCTGAGCACAAATACACACTATTTAGATGAAGAAGTACAAACAAATAAATAATGAAAAAATGTTCAGCATCACTAGTCATTCAAGAAATGCAAATTAAAAGAATGCTGAGATACCATCTCACTTCAAAAAGAAAGGCTATTATGAAATCAACCAATAGCAAAAGGTGGCAGGGATGTGGGAAAAAGGCAACCCATCTCCACTGTTGTTGGGAATACAGACTGGTGCAACCACTGTGGAAACCAGGGTGGAGATTCCTCAAAAAACTAGGAATAGAAGTCCCTTTTGACCCAGCTATCCCCTTTCTTGATATCTTCCCAAAAGAATTAAAAGCACTGTGCCACAGTGATACACGTGCTCCTGTGTTTATAGCAGCACAGTTTGTAACAGTTAAATCTTGAAAACAACCCACATGCCCATCAACAGATGAATGGATAAAGATGTGGGTGTTTCTTACATAGTGGATTACTACTCAGCCATAAAGAAGGATAAACCTGAGACATTTCTAGGTAAATGGGTCCACCTTGAGACCATACTCAAGTGAAACAAATTTGACACACATGTGTAAATATTATATTGTCTCACTGGTGTGAGAAACTGAAAGTACAAATAAGAACCAACATGTACCATAAATATTGTGAAATAGGAAGAAATTGTTCAAAAGGAAAGGCTAACTGGAGTGGGGGAGAGAAAGGGAAAAATGAGGAGAAAAAAGAGAAGATGGGAACAAAGTTTTGTAAATAAGAAGGGTAAGAAGGGCTCATGGGAGAGGAGGGGAGTGAGAAAAAGAGAGCTAAGATATATCGTGTACAGGTTCATGTTCCCTCTGATGAATGTGATCACTATGTATATTTAAATCGCATCAATAAACTTAATAATTTTTTTAAAGACACCATTCTTTTCATGGCTTGGTCCTCATGTAACCGTGCAAGAGTTTCCTGGGGAGACACACAGAAAGCCACTGGTCCCGTGGGGTACCCTCTCTAACGGGACACACATGAAAATAGGCTATTTACATGTAATAAACCTCAGACTTCTCACCAACAGCAACCTCCAGCCTGCAGGCCTACATTTAACTTGCGCTTACATTAAAAGCGAGTGCCTCTGAACGTTTCTCTGTTCTTCGTACAAAGGTTCATTATCTTAAACAAAATACAGTCTCAGATAACACAGATGAATAAAGCGAAGCATTGTGTCTGCAAGAAAAATGAGCTGAGTGACACACGAATTATATTGTGGCTGTATTGTTCAGAATTTCTAGGCCTGAAAATTCTCCCGCTTCACTTCTGAAGCGTGATTAGTGTATCTTAGGATCACGGAGGACAGATTAATTTTTTCAGTGTACAATGAACTCAGCCTTACTGTCAAATGCTACTGTTCAATAGCTTGATCCTCCTGGCTCACGGCTTTGTTGGTTTGAGGTGTTATCTAAATGCAGTGGCATGCCACTCAGGAACCTGCAAAAAAGGGGACTTAATGCTCAGCGCTGTGGGACTTGATGTCACTGTGATGCAGAAATCTCTTTTCTTTCCCCCAGTAAAATCTCCCTTGATGTTGAAAGGTTGAGGTTGAACATGATCAAATACCAATTAAGCTGTAATGATCTCCGAATTATGTGAGATGATGTCTCGGAAAGGCTGGTCTGCTCCTGAGAGATAAATGGAGAATGCAAGAGAAGGAAACACTCATTCGGGGTAGAGGTGGGGAGATGTGTGCTGGCTGTGCAGCAAATCACAATCACACCCGATTCACCCTTTTACTTCAAGACCAGCCCTTCTTTCTGGGCTCCCCACCCTTTGAGACTGAGGCGCTAGCATCAGCATGGGGCCTGCTTCTCTCTCCCGCCCCATGTGCCAAGCCAGCCCCCAAGTACCCATGTGCCCTGTCCCCCACCCTCCTGCAGCCACATCCTACAAAAAGGATTTAAAGACTTGGGTACTTGGGATTATTAAAATAGCCCCCTAGCTGGCTTATTGCCCTGTCTTGCTCCTACTGTCACTTGTGTGTTAATCCCCTCACACGTAAGGAGGGTCCCTGCTCAGCTCAGGAATGAAGTGCAAATGCGCCAGCTCGAAGGAGGTGTTTCTGGTCCCCCTATACGCATCCTGCTACCTCTGATGGGGTCCCCACAGGCCTGAGATGAGGGTTCACATGCAGGTGACTAGAGAGGGTGTTAGACAGGGGAGGGGAAAGGCAGAGAAGCTGTGATTTCACACAGAGACTGTGGCTGGGACAGAGGGGAGCAGTGGCCTAAGAAAGCAGGGAACTGCTGAGACTGCTGTGACCCCAGGCAAGGCCATCAGCTAAGGCCAGGTGGGGCTGGGGCAGGGAAGATGGGCTATGAACTCCAGAGGGCCTGGTCTCTACTGAGTAGGCAAAGCTGGCCCCAGGAAGTCCAGAGAGTCAAAGATGCAGTCAAAGATGTAGAGCAAACCAAGCGAAACACTAAAGTTTTTTGCGGCAGGTGGAAAGAGGTGGGGAGGCAAAGGAAAAGGGACCTGGAGGCTTTTTTGAACTACTTTCCTAACTAGACTCTTACTCCTGTCCCTAGAAAAGGTCACCCCTCATCTCCACTTACCCAAACCCTGAGCATCTTCCAGAGCCTGGTTAAGAAAGTTTAACAAGCTTTGTCTAACCACCAACCCCTCAACACACACTTACACACAGCATCAGAGATGGAGCTTTGCCAACAGTGGTGCCTCAGTTGAATAGACAAAGCCCGGTGCACCAACCAGGCTCAGAGCACACCTGGCCCCAGAGCACACCTGGTAACAGGGCACACCTGGGTCCAGGGCACATCTGACCCTGGTACACGCTTGCCTCAGAGCATGCTTGGGCTGAGTCCTAGAAGACAGTAGGCATCAAAAGAAGAAGGAGTGCGGGTAGCAGGGCAGAGGACCAAGTGACCTGATCATGGTGGCCAGGCAACACTGAGAGGTCCAGAGGGCTGGACATGCAGGACCTGGGCCTCTTCAGAGGTGACAGAATTCCAGCCCCTGCAATGAGTTTAGGAATGTTCTCACCAGTCTCTTCAGAGAGCAGTGCAGTTATATGACGCAAAAATAGGAACCTAAATCAGAAATAAAACTCTGTGGATTGGAACAAACAATGGAGATGAGAGAAGAAGAGAGATAAAGCTGGAACATGGCAGGTGGCCTGGATCAACCAAAGTACCACAGCCTAGGTGGGGCTGGCCAAGCAGGTGGCCAGATACTAACTTCCACCACATACAAGAGGAGGAAGCTGCTTCAACACAAATGAAGCCTCTCAGAGATCGAACGGGACGCTTTTGAAGTTTTTTGAGATGAAATGTCAGAAGAGAGAATAGTCCCCACTTGTTCACCATCAGCATCATGACTCTACAGTTGAAGTTGGCAAACTAAATATTCAAATTCCCTACCTCCCTCTTAACTAGATGTGGGATATAAGCTGGCCACTGAAAAGTAAGCAAAAGTTCTTGGCAAGGCTTCTCTTTACTCTCCTTGTTTCCCTTTTTTCTGTCTGGATTGCAAATAGTGGTAGCTGGTGGCGCAGCAACCATTTTATGACCAGAGTATGAAAGTCACAAGCTCCAGGGTGGACAAAAAGTTTTTTAAGATGTGGTTGCTTGAGGTAATCTTTGTAAATTAATGTAACAACAGTTGCTATAACAGATAAACCTGGAAACCTCACATAATGATGGCTTTTTTACTATGTATTTGAACTTCAAGTGGGATGAAAGAGATGGTTCTTTTCTTCCAGGAATTGCAGCCTCCAGGCTGATAGAGGAGACTCTGCCATCTTTAACATGTGGTTTCTCAGATTACCCTGGATGCGCACATCTAGTCACCAGAGAGAAAAAGAGGGGAGAGACTAGTTCCACGTAGGGTTTTTTGAAGCAGAACTAACATAATACATTTCACTTCTGACTTTCCTTCTGCCAGAATTCAGTCACATGACCACACTAAGTGCAAAGAATGCCGGGAATGTAGTCCAGCCCAGGAAGAAAAATCAAAATTTCCCATATCAGTCTCAGGCTGCCATACCAGATCTGAAATACCTCCCTTTAACCTTCTAATTATAGAACAAAAAGGGTTCTCTGCCTGTTTAAAATAGTTATTGGGTGTCCTTATTATTCTCAGCCAAATACAATATTGTTTAAAACCCAGGATAATAATTATGGTTGGGTATTTCAACATTTACACGTAAAAAAAAAAAAACGCTTTTAACATTCTCATAACTATACACTATTGCTGGTCTTCTGATAGTAACATATTAATTTATGAAGCTAGGTGTCATGGTGCGTGCCTGTAATCCCAGCACTAGAGAAGCTGAGGCAGGAGGATCACCACAAGTGTAAGGACAGGCTGGACTACACAGTGAGTTCAAAGCCAGCCTGAACTATGTAATGAGACTTTGTTTAACAAAAACCAAAGCAGAATTTATTATGTTATAGAGTTGTGGTGTACTAATGAGACACAAGGTTAAATTTGCATGGTGTCTTTCTGTGTTGATTTCTGTCACTGTATGTTTAACTTCAACATCAGAAGTCTAACATTTGAGGCTCTTCATGGTTGTGAATTCTGAACCACACTGTTTCCTGTGTTTCAATTAGAAGGTAGGAAAAGAGGAAGAGAAGGAAAGGATTGAGCCACCCCTTGCCACTGGATTAAAAGATTCTTGAGAAATAGAATTTGTCTAAGTCATCTTTGTACTTCCAGCACCTAATATTTTTAAATGGATTGGTGGGTAGATGGATGAGACTGTCAGAATCATTGCTACAATGCCAGATATTAGCTGCTGTGCTTTACTACATCAAAGACTGTGTTAAGAGATTAACTTTGCAGAAAGATGAAAAAACTTTGCAGACAGAACATACATTCAGTAATTTAGGTGGTTTTGAAATCAGGTTTAATGTGGCTTTGTGAAATCTTGATTCAACATCAATTTCCTTAATCTTAGGACTGGGAGAGATCTTAGTTGGGTCCCTTTTATAGAATGAAAGAGGAAAGAAAATCCAGTTAGGTTACTAGCCTAAGACATCAGTGACACAGGCAAGGTTCAAACCTAGGATTTCTGGCTCCCAGGCTGGGGCTAAAGTCCACTGTGCAATGTTTAAATCTTTTTTAAATGCATCATGAATTAAACATAGAATCACTGTAAACATGGACTCACAACTCTACTTCCATGTCTATGCCCCAAAGATTTAAAGACAAGAATTCAAACAGATATGTGTACACCCATATTCCTAGCAGCATTATTCACAGAGCTGAAAGGTAGAAACTACCCAAATGTTCATTGTATCATGAATAGCTAAACAAAACATGGTGTGCACGAACAGTGAACTATTATTCCAGCTTAACAGCAATGAGGTGGAGATGCAAAATACAGATGCACCTTGGAAAAGTCGTGGTAAATGAAATAAACCAGACAAAAAGGCAAACAAATCACTCCACTTCTCTGAAGTAGTCAGAATACTTTTAATAAATGGGAGGGAAGGGTCTACCTAAGAATTTGATCTCACTCAAATTTAGGAAAATCAAATCCAAAATTTCAACTTGTTCTTTGTTCTGAAGATAGACATTCTCCTCAACAAAATAAAGAACATCTCAGGCACCAAAACATGCCTGCCTTCTAGTAGATGTTCAATAACCATACACTGAAGGTGGTTTTATTATTATTAAATAGATGGCCCAGAACCCAGACTGGGGTGGGAATGGAGAGCTAAATTACTGGATATAACTCAGAAATATGTCTTTTTAGTCTTGTCTTAGTAATTTGAGCGGAAAAAAAGTTTAGGGTTGATTGTCAAAATGAGAAAAGAAGTGAAGCAAGAGCTTTAAAGGGAATGAGGGTATGAGCCTATAATCTCAGCACTCTGGGAGGCTGAGGCAGAAAGATTGCAAGTTCAGACCCAAACTGGGTAACTGAGTGACTTAGCAAGACCTTGTCTTAACATAAAACCTGAAAAGGGCTGAGGATCTAGCTCAGTGTGAAGGACTGGGTTCAATCTCCAGTATCACAAGAAATAAATAAATAGAAGAGAGAGGAAGAGGGAGGGAGAGAAAGGAAGACAACGTGATCGAAAGCTAAAGTTTAGGAGGAATGTGAGTGCATGAGGGATTCTCTGTGCTCAGATTTGGCCAAGGAGCTTCCAGGTGGAGAAGTTTAAGACAGAGCTCGGGATGAGGACAGTTCATAAACGCCAGGGGATCCTCTGTATCCATGTGAGGGCTCTGGGTTCCCCATTTTATATAAAGTCAGGGCTTCAACATCATGAGGTCTTCATTTTAAAAAGAAAGGAGACTACAAGAGCCGGTGTGACCTGCAGACAACTCCAGCACC
>PVLA01003197.1:114056-224689 GCA_004027455.1 Hydrochoerus hydrochaeris
CACACACACACACACCACACACACACACACCACACACACACACCACACACACACACACACACAGCCTTCCTTCCTTCTCTGAAGTTTCCACCTTCACAGGTCTAACCAACCAGTTTGAAAATGATCGTAAAACAACTGCATTAGCAGTGAACATGTGCAGACTTTCTTCCTCATCATTATTCCTTAAGTAATTCAGGGTAAAAACTATTTACATAGCATTTGCATTATATTGGGTATTATAAGAAATCTAGGGAAGATTTAGAGTATACAGGCAGATGTGCATAGGTTATATGCAAATAGCATGACATTTTATATAAGAGATTTAAGCATTTGAGGATTTGAGTATTCACAGGGGGTGGGGCTGGAACCAATCCCCCTAGATACTGCTGGGTCCCTGTGATCATCTGTGCGTGCATGTGTGTGTGTGTGTGTGTGTGTGTGTGTGTGTATTGCTGTCTAGAGCAATTGTGCTCTTTGATTTTCTTCTGAAGAACAGCATAGTTCAAAACATTCTCATGGCCCGCACATATTCAAGGGATTTCCTGCATTTAGTCTACCATAATTTCTAATCACCACTATTTGTTAATGACTGAGAAATGGTCTATCCCTGCTGATCAAAGCACCAACAAAATAGAGTGCATTTTGTATAGCTCACTTATAGCAGCTTCTTCCCTCTCTTCAGGTTTTATTCAAAAATCATGTCAGCATATTTTAAAATAGAGATCAGTTGTTACTTTTGTAACATCGATCAGCCCCAGCTAATAGTAACACAATAGCTTCACAGTTTAGTGTTCCTTAGAATTACCTGAAAAAGTAACTCTTATGCAAGTGCAGTTTCCTGGGCTTTAATCTGAAGAGATTCGTACAATATTTACAAAGTTCTAGAGATCCCAGGAATTTGCATTTCAGCAATCTAAATCTTCATGTCTATAGGATGTTGGAAGTTGCCTGTCTCTGGACTATATTTGGAAAAATATATATATGCTTCAGAGACTCTATTTTCAGCACAGTGTCCAGAGGTAATGGTTAGGAACACCCCACTAAGGCTCTGGATATAGCACAGAAGATTAATCAGGAAATGAAACCATGTTAGAATGGACTCCTTCCAAAACCAGTCAAACTGGCAAACTCAGAAATTGTGAGCTGAACTATGTCCCCCAAATCTTCACATATGGAAGCCCCAACTCCCTGTACCTGAGAATATAACTCTGTTTAGAAGTAGAACCTTTAAAAAGTGATTAACTTAAAGTGAGAGCACTGGGGTGTCTCCAATCCAATCTCAATGGTTTCCTCATACATGTGGATGATAAGAGGAGATACTGGGACACGGGGAGTCGGCTCACAAAGGCACAGTGAGAAGGCTGCTAGTTGCAAGTCAAGACAAGTGGAGCCCCAGAAGAAATCAAACTAAAACACCCGGATCTCAGATTCCTATTCTCCAGCACCGTGCAGAAAGGCATTTCTATTGTTTAATCCCCAGCCGATGGAATCACGCTCCAGCAGCCCTGGCAGACTAAGAGGAAGTTGCTGCTCCTCTTACTTTAGGGTTGGCTTTAGGGTTGGCTCCCTGGGTGCAGGTGCTTGAAGTGTGACCCACTTAGAGTGCCAGAAATCAGGGCAATGGCAGCCACTCATGTTTCTTCCTGGACAAATTGCAGCTTTGTGGGAGAAAGAGACTGGAGATTGGACCAACAACAACTGAGATGATACAGTTGTGTCCATTAATATCTGACCTCCCTAATGCAAACGAGCAGATAGGTAGCAGAGGTCCCAAGTCTCGGATATGAGAAGCTTAACCAAGTAGATTCCCCAGCCGTGACGTGTGGCAGAGTCAGCGACTGGTCTCATGGGAATCCCCCCCCAGTCTTCCACCAGGTGCTGTCCAGTATCAAATCCCATTAGAAGGTGGAGGTGATAGATTTATTAGAAGCTTTATGGCCAATAATAAGAACTGTAACCCTTTTCTGCTTACTTAGAAATACTCTGCTGCACTTGAGCCAAGTCTGACAACATTCTGGCAGGTATTATGAACGTAGTTGAAAGATGTGAGCTTAATTAGATTAATTTCCTGTGATACTTGTCTAGAGAATTGCTGTATCCTTGTTTCCCATCTCTTCTCAGCTCTTTCCTGCCAGTGTAAGCAAACTGAGACCATGGCAGAGAGGTGATTACTCAGAGCTTTGTCACTCTGAAGACATTTGCCTGAGCCCCTTTCCCTCCTGTACACAGCCATGCTCCTGGGACCAGCTGCAAGTGAGCCAATGTCACCATGAAGGATGGACAGTACCGGTATGTAGAGAAAAGGTGCTGCATTAGAAAAACCAGAAGTAGAAGAGAAAGAGCTGTTCAAAGATGTAATGTGATGAATTCTGGAATTCTGCTCCCCCTAAAATGCACTAAGTCTTCACCCCCAACACCCATTCTTACAGTTTAGATCTGGATGTCCCTCAAGAGTTGTAAGCACTCATAGATGGGGGTTTGAGCAGGTGATTTGATTGTGGGGGCATACAGCTAACTTGCTGTCAGGAGGTGGGGCCTGGTCAGGAGCGGTGGACCACTGGGGCATGGCCTGGAAGTGTCTATCTCCCCACCCAGCTCCATCCTTCTATGTCCTGCCCTCCATAAGGTGATCATCTTTTCCTCCCCAATGTCTTCTGCCATGCTGCCTTGTCTTGGAGCCAACAGACTATGGAATAAAAGCATGAACCAAAACAAACCCCTCCTTCTTTGAGCCATTGGTGTTGGGTATTGTGTCCCAGAGATGAGAAATTGACTAAAATACCTGTGAATGGAACTTTGAAGATAGGGTCTTTGTAGGAAAGATCAAGTTAAGATGCAGTTATTAGGGTGGGGCTCACCCAGTAAGACTGGTGTTCTTCTAAGTGGAGGAAGAGTTGGGTACAGACAGAGGAAAGATTTAATAAAGATGGAGGCAGAGGTTGGAATGATGCTGCCAAAAACCAAGGGATACCAAGGAATGGGAAGAGAAAGGGAGGGATCCTCTTAGATCCTCAAGAGGCAAATGGCACTCTCCGCATCAGACCTCAGGCATCCAGGACTGAGCAAGAATAGGCTACTGTCTTTAAGACTTTCAGTTTCTGGTTCTTTGTTATGGCAGCCTTAGCAAACCACATAAGGACAGAATGTGAGGAGGTAAAGGAAACTTTCCTACTGGCAGCATACCTGTATGCTTCTACGTAAGGCACTCAGGAAATATGCCTGAAATCATGACCTAGAATAATGTAAGTTCTCTGTCTGTAACATGCTGAAAACAAAGTAGGAGAGGAATTAAAGTGAAATCCAATGTCATTTACCTTTTACTTCTTTCTTGTTGGCTAGCTCAGTGCCTTGTGGAAAACAGGCGCTTACCCAACGTGTTGGTAAACTGATTAATTCATTTCTATCATTAGCTAACATTTATTTATGGATCAGGGTGCACAGTCCAGCAGTGAGGTAATTTGTTGCTTGGAACTAGAACAGCTATTGATCTGGAAAAAAAATAGCCATCTTGCTACTGAAGCTTTATCTCCTTATGGTGAATAAAGGAATGAAAAGAAACAGAAGAACAAGGAAGAAATCAGGAGATTGAGAAAAGGAGATAGCAAAGGGAAGGAGAAGTTGTTTCCACAGTGAATGTAGAAGAGCAATTCATGTGAGGTTCCTCGGTAGAGGAAATTTCAGTCAGCACAAGTCTTTTTAGAGAGAGAATAGACTTTATGTGAAAGGTTACCTCAACCATTCATTCCCCATGACAACCTGAGTTACCAGCTACAAAGTTTTCAGGGTAGAGAAAAATATTTTTAACAAAACCAGAGAGGGAGTGTGTCTAGTTAGACTCCTGTAAAGAAGAGAGGCATACCAGGGAGGGAGGAGGGAGAGTGACGGGGAACGGATGGGTGAGAGCCAGCAAGGTAGAGAGATGCTGGTTGAGTTCCTGCTGCTAATGGTTGGAGAGCTGCTTCAGTTGTGTATCATTCTATTAAATTGCACCATAGTTTAGCAAAACTCACTTGGATATCTATCTCCTTTGCCCCGCAGGATATGAGCTGGGCCTGAAGACATCTAAGTGCTCAAGTGAAATCTCTTCAGCCAAATCCCAAGTCTGTCAGCTGTGTTTCCTGTTTCCGGTATTATCACAGGCAGCAGGAGCTGCGAACACGGGGCACTAATCTTATCTGGAAAGTCCAGGATAGCTCCTCCCGTGGCCGGCAGTGCGTGCTGGCTGCTGACTGCAAGCTCCAGCTCGATGGGTAGTGTCATCTAGCACCTTGCAAGCTTTATAGCTGGGCTTCCAAGGGGACACCCAAGAACAAGCATTCTAACAGGACTCAGAAACTGCTGGTCCTCAAAGAAACTGACACTGATTAATTTCCACTGCATTCCATTAGGTGAGCAGTGCCTGGCCAGTCCAGAGTCCAGAGGAGGGAAAGTAGCTTCTCTCTTTTGATGAGAATGAAGGAATTAACTACAGGCAGCTGATGGAGCTTTCAAAAAAATGGAAATCTTCCATGCCTGTTTATAATGATTTGCTTTGCTTCAATATACACTTATCTCCAGTGTTGTTCAGGAGTATGCATTGTTTATTAGAACTCCATGTGGGTGGAATATTTTTAAATCCAAACGAATATTGACATTTACCTCTCAGTTAACGTGGAATAAAACAGAAACAGCAGGAGGAGACTCAGAAAAAACAAAGACAGAGAAGACTATGTGAATGCACATCCCCAAAGCAAAAGTCAGTATGTTCTCTAACATTAATAAATTAATAAAGATACAATAGTGTGAGTGTAGGTTACATAAATACTCATAAATAATAAAATGTAAATATTTAAAATAAAGGCACTTAGGGAACAGAACTTGACACTGGGGTGATAGAGAAGATTCATTACTGTAAATTTGGTAATATTTTGCTTGCAACTTTTTGGAGGAGGTACTGGGAATCGAACACTGGACCTCATTCTTGCCAGTCAGGTGCTGTGCTATGGAGCTAATACCCAGCCCCTGGAAACACTTTTGAAAACAAAATTAAGCTATTCTTGTCTATCATACTGGCAAAGATTAAATATAGTAGTGAAATCTGTTTGGGCAAGGTATTGAGAAATGGGCTTTTTATGGAGTAGCACAAATGGGTACTTTCCAGAAATATTTTGCAAAATGCGTTTGCTCAGCAACCCCACTTCAAAGAATTTACCTTAGGACAATAATTCCACAAATGTGAGAAATATGGGGACAAACACGTTCTGTGTGGTTTATAATGTTGAAAAATCAGGAACTATCTAAATGGCCCTTGGGAGGAAATTGTTAGTGATAGTATGGGAAACGTGATCACTTCCAACATAGGTGATTTCCAGACTTTTATGTATTGAAATGAAAATATGACTATGACAGATTACCTAGTAATTATACTGCCTGCAGGACATCTATAGTGTGTATGCATATAGATGGTCCTGCTCATGTGTACTTACACATATCTATATGCACTGATGCAGTCATCACTGTGAGGTAGAGCTGCTAATGCTTTTTCTTTTTTTAATTAATTATGTTTATTGGTACAATTTAGGTGTATAGAGTTATCACATTCATCATAGGGAATGTGTACCTGAACATGACACAACTTGCTATTTTTGCCCATTCCCTGCTCTCCTTTTAACACCCTTTCCCCTTTTTATTTATAAAAAGCTTTTTTTCCATTTTTTCCTTCTTTTCTCATCATTTTCTCAGGAAAGTTAAGAAAAGAAAAAAGTCTGCTTCATGGTATATCTCCGAGGACACTGGTAGACCAAGTGGGCAGACAGAGTCCAGATCTGTGTCAATCCCAGCAAGCCAGCTTTGGCACCACGTGGGGTAGTGAATGATCCCTGCAACTCTGCACCCTTATGTCCACTGAAGTTCCGGCTGGCCTCAGGCTGCAAGGCTGGAACCAGACCTATCCAGCCTGCTACAGTGCCTGCCTCCCCACACAGCCCCCCACCTCCCCCCATGACTCCCCACAGCTGCAAGTTTGAACTCAACTCTGGGATCCACTAGGTGGAGCTAGCTTCTGCTCAAACTCAATTGGCCCGTCTCTGAGATGCCCCCAGCCAATACCCACTGCCACCAGTTCTTGAAGGAGGTCCAAACTGGACAACTCACCAGCCACCACAGTCCACTGCGTCCAGTGCAGTCTGCTGCAGGCACTGCTCTGCACCACTGGTGCACTTTGCAGAGGCCTCTGGGGTTGTTAGCAGTTACCATGTATCTGTAGTTTCAAGCTGCCCCTCAAACCAAGTGAGTCTGGGCTCAGGGAGAAAATGCCACCTGTCTGCTCCTTCTTCTTCACTGAAGTTTCTCTTTTCTCATCCAATGGGCTTCCGTTCTCACTTCAGATCCTTCCTGGGCCCTAGGGACCCACCTTTCTTCCTTTTCTTCCTCACGTTGCTATTTTCCAGTGTTTGACACCAGTCTCAGAGAGGCTCTTTTTTGCTGCTCACCACTTTGCCATCTTCCCAAAAGTCTTTATTGTTGTTTCATTTAAATAGTTTATGATAGCATTTTACTATATAAAACTTCTATACATTGGATCTGGAATGTTCACCCAAAGGTCCATGTCAGCCAGTCCTTATGGTGGCACTGTTTGGAGGTGGTGGAACCTTTAGGAGGAGAACCCTAACCCAAGGTCTCTAAAGGAGATGTCCTTGAAGAGGATTACTTTTATTTTCCTAATTTATTACTTCAGCTCCACCGTCCTATTTATCAGAAATTCCATTACATCCTTGATAGCTTCTGTATACTTGGTATCTCAGTGCCAGGAATGCAATATGCAATTGCTCAGCGCCAAAGAAGCAGGAAGAGAAAAGCCCAAGTTGTGCAGATGGGACTCAGCACCAGCCCTCTCAGGCCGCCATGCCCAGTGGATGCCCAGCTAGCAGTCATGATCTCCTGGTCTCAGACACAGTCCTGCTCCACGGCTGAACTTTGAGATTATAGCACCTTAGTTTAAACAGTAATAGGTTTGGACATTTTTCCTGGCACTCTGCCTGAACAGCTGAATTTGGGGAGACCACAAATACACAAGGTTTATTCTGAGCCTGGGTTCCCCAGCCCAGATACCTCCTCCACCCACATACCTAGAGAAACAGATTCATAAGTAGATGGAGATAAATAGATAGATAGATAGATAGATAGATAGATAGATGCATAGATACATAGCTACATAAGTAACATGTACAGATATGTATATAAATAGATATTGCATATTTCATTCATCAATTTTCCTTTCCTAGAACAAAATACCAGACACTACATCTTTACAGTTTAAAGGAGGAGAGGTTTAATTTGGCTCATGGTCACAGGGAGCCAGTCCATCTTCCATGGCTCCAGAGCAGAAACATTACAGTAGAAAGGCACAACGGTGGAAAGCTGAGAGGGAGGAGCCACAGAGCACAATATATCCACCCTCTCAAAGCACAATCCCATTGACCAACAATTCAGCCTCACCCCTAACAGCACATTTAGCTATGAGTTTATCAATGTGTTAATCTACTAACGAGAGTAGCACCCCCAGGATCCAGTAACTTCTAAAAGCCCCACCTCTGAACACATGAATCTTTGGAGCCATTCTATACCATAATATACACAGAGACAATAATTGCATAGATTCATAGAGCTATAGGTGCACGCATACTCATTTGAGTACTGGATAACCATTCCCATCAGTAGGCTTCAGATGGGTTAAGACCATCTTAATGAATCAGAAAGAGTCTGGCAGTATGATACCCCAGTAGGCAAAAGGTAAGAGATGAGTCTCAATCCCTTTCCTCTCAGAGTTACTCACCTTCTAATGCAGTACTAACCAAGATTTCTGAAACAAAGTTTAGCCCCAAAAGCTCCTATTAAATTGATATAAAATTTTCCCTAGGGTACTGGAGCCTTACTCATCTAACATTTGTATTAAGAAGAGTTGTTGAAATGACACCTTCCTCCCCATTTCTCCAGAATCCACCCTAAAGAGACTGCCGCAGAGACAAACCTACATAAGTGCTGGTACTTTCTCTTTATAAAAGCCTAAATTCTGCCCAATAGGACATCCTATTGAGAAGCTTTCATTCAAACAGAAAAAGTGCCAGAAACTTCTATATAGCTTAAAATTCTCTCCTCTCTTCTTAATATGCACTAAGAGCAACTTTCCTGAGTCCACCTTGGTAACTCCAACCACATGTCACACTCCGAGATGGTTCATGAAAATCACTTCTTCCCAATAGTGACAGCAGTGAGACACCTCCCCTGGCCACTAAGTCTTCTGTGTCATCACATTCAAGTGTTCTTATTTGATCCTTACTTTACACAGTATTTTTATTAGAAGTATATTTTATGTCTTTCTTTTGTGTTGTATCATTAAGTATAAAGCAAACCCCAGCTAGATAACTATCATGAAACTTTAAGGGAAAAAGAGACCAGGAAAGCAAATGACTGCTTGTGGCAATAAAATGATTTAAAACTTGGAAATAATACCAAAGATATGTGGCATTGTTTTTCTGTTTCACTGCCTATACTGATTTGAATAGTATCTTCTCCCCTCAAAGGTTGATGTTCTTCCTAGAAAACTTCAGATGTGATCTTAATTGGAAGAAGAGTTTTTAGGTCAGTGTTGCAGGGCACATCTGTAATCCCAGCTCCTTAGGAAACTGAGCCAGGAAGATTGTGAGTTCAAGGCCAGCCTGAGCAACTTAGCAAGATCCTGTCTCAACAAACTAACTACTTGGGTCCATAATAGCTTCACCTATGACTCTGGCAGGCTTGTTTAAGCCATTGCTGATATGCAAACATTCCCCAAAGCCTCTCTCTTTAAGAAGTTTGAGGAGGGGCAGAATGATTAATTGCTGGAGAGTTAAGATTTTTTCTCTCTTGGAAAGACTATAGTGAACCCAGGGTGTTGGAATTCAAGGTGACCGAGTATCAACAGTAGAATGATAAAAAAAGAGTAATGTGGTTCTCATTTGAACAGTTTATAAATAGTTTTTCTAACTAATATAATAACCTAAGGAGAGCAGAAACCAGTCCATCTTAACCAGGGCTTTGTTTTCTACTGGCAGTTCTCTTATGACAGAAAAGATGAATCAAAATAATTTTGGGGTTTAAACTGACAACCCTGAGGAGAGCAACCTGCTTTAGAAATGATCTGTAATTTTTTTCTTTGTAAAATATAGAGCAGTAACGGTCCAGAAAGAAGTTACAGTTCAAGATTTCTGGGAAAAAAGAATATCTGGAGATGGGCCAGGACCCCTGTCCCCTCCTGTACCATGGACATTGACTACTCTGGCCTGAATGATCTCCTTGTCACATAGGGGTTCCGGCCCTTAAGCAGATCCACCACTAAGCCATGGGAAAGTAAAATTCAAGTTGATAGTCAGAGACTACACTCAATCCTTCTGGAACCAGAGTTCCTTATCACCCAGAATGGGGATCCAGCCAGAAAAGTGTCCTCCCACGTTCACTCTTGTTGAGGCGGGGTATAGTGGCGTTGTCTGGAGATCTTCAGTGGTTTCCTTCAGGATCCCAGCCAATACACCCCATGTTATATCATGACACAGATTTGGGGGCCTAGCAGTCTCCTGTGGCACAGACCCCATTTCTCAAGTTCTTGCCCTACACCCTGGCAAAGAATGGAGAGGTGAGGCTGAGTCAAAGCCAAAGATTCCCCAATTGGGAAGAAGTTAGGTCTTCATGGGCACAGAAGAAACAACTCAGAAAAGGAAAGAAATATGCAGCAGAGGTTTATTAATAACATGGCAGAAGTGGGGACAGCCAATCAGTGCAATGCATGACAGGGAAGAGCTCAGGAGAGGAGCCTCTCAGCCTGACGTCTTTATAAGGGTAAGCTGATTTTCTTAAAAAAAAAAAAAAAAAAAAAAAAACTGTTTCACCGGTCTTAACCTTTGTTTCCCGGGGGAGCCAAGGTTCACAGGATCTGTGGGCTCATGCAAAAGTATGCAAAGCTTCCACAAAGATCCCTCCTGTAGTACATCATGTCATAAGTAAGTACAGGGTTATCTCTACTACACTCGCCACCCCGATAAAGCCTTCTGCCACCTATTTCTCCCTAACTGTCCTTACAGAAGGAGGGGTATGAATATGTAATTAGATGAGGCCATACTGGAATCATCTGGGCCCTAAATCCAATGACCAGTGTCTTTATAAAAGGGAAGGACACAGAAACCTGCAGAGGTAAGGTGAGGTACGGCGAAGAACAGGAGGGGGTAACAGAAGCAGATGTTACGGCAACACCGCGGTGGGTCAGCTGGGGAGCTTATTCATCCCTCAGCTCCAAGGGGGAAACTGGCCTTGGGGACACCTTAATTTTAGATTTTTAGCCTCTTGACAGAATAACATCTGGTATTGTAAACCACCCTGTTTGTGGTGATCTGACGCTGCCACTGTAAGCCTCTAATACTCTAAGGAATTGTTTAACAGATGCACCTAATTGTTAGAAAGGGTTTTTTTTAAGCAGATTCTGTTTTTTCTGCTTACTATTTTAAATAAGTGCCCAGCCTCTGTGGAGTTACGTATTAATTTGTAGGCCTTGTCCAGTAGAGATGCAAATAATTTCTTTCCAATAAAAAAGAAAACTCCAAAGGTTATAATTTTATTGCCCTGCAAGGCATTAATCAGTTTTGTTTCAAACTCAGCCAACGTGTAAGTGTCTTTTCTGGTGGAAGTAATTCTTATTCCTTTAACATTCATTTGAATTGGTTTTATCTCCTTACCCTTTCTTCATCAGAAAGTTGAATAAAATCTTGACACTTCATTCTATATACATACAGAAGTCGTGTTTTTAGCTTTTTAATTGTACATACAGAACCTTCCAAGTCTGGTTGTCCTCATGAGGTGGTCTGAGTCCATGTCCCTGTGCATAGAGGAAAGTCATTTCCTCAAATGCCTTTTCTTGGTGCAGTGTGACAGCCTGTGTTACCAGCACTTGATGGGGAATTGTGACCATTAGTCGTGTGTCAACTTGACAGAATTGAGACACCTAGCGGATTCGTGAAACATATTGCCGGTTGGGGAGGGATCCAGGCCGGCGAACTGGAGGGAAAGATCCGCCCTGACTGTGGATTGCAGACCGGAAGAAGCTACATTTGAAAAGCTCCATTCTGCTTCAGTGGACCTCAGAGTCCATGTATTCAGCCTCTCCGTGTGAACTCATACTACTCTCCAGGAACTTCCTGGCCTTTAGTCTTAGACTACACCTGCGTCCTTGTTTCTTGTTTTGAGGCTTCCAGATTCTCAGGTTGAGCAGCTACTTGGTCTTCTTATTCTCTGGCACACAGATACCTATTTCCAACTCTGACCCTGTAAGCCTGTGTGATGAATTCCCTTTCATAACTGTATTTATATATGTACTTCTGTTTCTATTTTTGCTTCTGTATCTATTGATTCCTTTCCTCTAGAGCACCCTGACCAATACAGGAATTCATGATTGTTCTCAAGGCAACGTGTTCTGTTGCTAGATTTTTATTATTAGAAAGTTATTTCTCAAACTAGGGCAAAGTCCTCTTCCAACTTTAGCCTACTAGTTTGAATTATGCTTTCTGGAGCAGCTAAGTATCTGGCTGACAGCACTTAGGATGTTCAGTATCAACCCTTCTTTGATCATTTAATAATCTTAGAGTTTAATAATCTTAGATCCCCATTCCACATTTATCTTGTAATCTTATTGAATTTGAAGTTGAATTAAATTCAACCACCCCTTTTCTTTTGAGCTATTCCTTTGTTAGGGGAATAGAAAGGAATAAGTTACTATCTAACCATGGAGGCAACACAACACATAAATAATCTCCACACAGGCCATTGGCATGTGGGACAGTCACTTAACAGTGTCATAGGAGCTAACAAGGACCCAAGGGAGAACACAATTCATCCACCCAAAGGTCCCGAAGAGAAGTGGGAAGTCTCCAGAGGTCAAGGAGTGAGAGACAACCCAGCAAAGGAAAAAAGAAATGTGAAAAAAAGAAAAAGGGAAATTCTCAATCATAGTACCACAGAACCCTCCACATTCCAGGTACCACAGCTACAAAAGCATAAATTTACTTAGAAGAAATTATATGATAACCATGGAAATATAGACTGTTCCTCAAACTATAGGTAGAAAGACGACGATCTATACAAAGACCGTCATTAAAGTCAATATGGCAGTGTTTACTCAGCTCAAACCAAAGAAAAGAGGAAATATTGGGAAGATTTGGGCAGAAAAAAACAAACATTGAGAGGAGCAGTAATCAAATGGAAGGCCATCTTGTGTAACAGTTGTTCAATGGCAGTGGGTACTACGCTGTCCTGTACAAATCCCAGTTCTACCCTTGCTTTCCACCTGACCTCAGGCAAGCTGTTGGCCATGTCTAAGATACACATGCCCATTTGTAAATTTGTTATGAACAGCAAACTTCAAGGAGGTAGAACATACATATAAAACAATCCAGGAAATCATATCAGATACCTAATGCATGCTAAGCTGTTAGTGAACATTTGCTGTTAGTATTATTCATTATATTATTTATTATATTATTATAACCTTTCTAATTCTTATTTTGTTTTGTTTTGCTTTGTTTTTTTGTACTGGGAATGGAACTCAGGATCTTGCACTTGCCAGGCAGGGGTTTATGCCACTGAGCTACATCCCTGGCACCTTTCTAATTCTTGGTTGATGTATACCCCAGGCCACACTCGGAGTTAACTGGTTACTATTCTTCCCTGGCCAGAGTTCATGGCTTTGCGCCTCAGTATCCACATCTTCAAAAAGAGGAGCACTATTCATAGACCTACTTTGCAAAGTTATTTAGGAACCAAATGCATTAATACATAAGGCAGATTTATAACAATGTTAGTACATTGATAAAAAATAATATATTAGTTTGTAATATACTGCAAACATACTGAACAAGCAGTGTGAAACTATTGCTTTTTTCTGCCCTTTTTGGCAATCACACTGTCTTCTACAGTTATTTGAGATCTTAAAGGTTGGATTCAAGTATAACTAAATAAGCTACACAGCTTGTTTGCTTAATTTATTATTACATACCTAGTGTTGAAAACACATATTCAACATGAAAATTTATGGAAATTCTATGCAAAATATGATGTTTTAAGATTAACCAAATAAATTAAACCATTTGGCATCTCTCTTCAAAATGTGTTTAATATTTATATCTTTAAAAACCCTAAACTTGATAAATATCAATGGACCTACAAATGATCTCAGCAGCTCTTACAAATTTTGGGGATTCTAAAAATAGAAGAGGTCACTAGGGTCTGCAGAAAAATAGAATTTGGAAGAAAGGAAAGAAAATACGTAGCTAATGTGATAATAGAGTAGATGATAAACTTGTTAAACTTGGGTACAGGTGGAAAACATAAATTTCAAAAATATAAAACAATGCATCGGTGAGAGGTTTATAATATGTAACATCATTAAACCTTTTTTAGCTCAAAGGAGAAAAAAAAGATATACACTTCAGCCTGTATTATGGATTGAATTTTCTTCTTGGTTCTTCTCAAATATCAATCCATACATAATTTATTTTTCTCCTTTATCTTTTTTCACTCTTTATCTCTATTTCTATTTTCCATCTTCCTTCCCCTCCTTCTTTCTTCTGGTTTTTACATCACAGTGAATAAATCTAAATATGTCATGTATTAAAAACAAAGTTCTTGTTTGATCTACCCCCTCCCAGGGGTCTCTGATGGTTTCTCACTGATGGTTTTCTCAGCCACATGGAACCTCTAACTTGCCAGCATGCACCTGCCCCAGACTTCAAGTCTCAGGAAAGGAGGGCTACAGTGCATCCACGCCTCGAGTGGTCCAAGCTAACCCTGTGGGTCTCCTGCTCTGCCAGGGCTGGATTTAGGGCTGGACATGTGGCTAAGCAATTGCCAGGAGAGGTTTTCTCCCTCCTAAGAGTGAGACAGCATCAGAAGCATCCTTCCTCTTAAAATATCTTCACTATACAGAACATGCCAGATGCTGAGAGAGCCTCGGATACACCGTGAGGGGAAGGAGCCAGCAGGAGCAATCACAGCTAGGGCAGTGGCATAAAGACCAGCCAAGGACCTCAGGAGCCCAGGGAAGGAGCAGCCCTGGCGCAGCGAACTCGCCTTTCTTATCAAGTCCTTTTGTGGATTTTAGCAGGGATGTTCTGTTTCTTAGTGACAATGTCTACTAGATACATACTTTTTCTCAGTAATAGCATCCTCGTTAACTCCAGCTCCTCTCTGCTGAGATCTAAGGTTTGTGTCCACCTCTTCCCCATCGCATCTTGAAACCTAACCCCTAAAGCAATAGAATTATATGAGACCTTTGGTGGTGATTAGATGATGAAGGTGGAGTCTACACAAGTAAGAAGACTGCTGCTATCCAAGCTCTACTCAGGTGGCCCCTGAGAGAAGGTGTCTTGCCCCTCCTACCTTATGAGGACATAATGAAAAGGCATGATCTATGAATCAAGAAAGAAGCCCACACCAGACCCTGATCCACAGCATCTTATTTTTGGACTTCTCAGCCTCCAGAACTGTGAGAAATAAATTTCTGTTGTTTTCAAGGTACTCAGTTTCTGGTACTTTGCTATAGTAATTCAGATGGACTGAGATATTCACCCAACCCTTATAACTCAATCCAGAAACTCTCCTTTTATTTTCTTACCCTAATAGACTTAATAAACTGTCCAAGGTCAGCAATAACCTATTGATACATGGCCTTGAAGGACATTCCTAAGTGTCCATCCTATTTACCACTTTCCTTCTTGAAATTCTATGCTCTTGGATTCCATAGTCACATATTCTCTTAGTTTAAGCCCAGATTTCAAAGAATGTTATTCTACTACAGAATTTTTTCTCACTGACCCTCAAATGTTGGCATCCTGTGTCGTAAGTGATTAAGTGGACATTGTGGAAGGATTTGGCCCTTTTCCATTTTGGGGGGGTGGCAGGGGTACCATCTTTCTTGGTCTATGGACTATCCTGTCTGATAAGAGCATCTTTATTTTCCTGGGCTGTTGCTTCATGCCAGACTCTACTAACAATGTAATTTATGGCGCAGCCCTCAGGCTGTACCAGCTTGACCTCTGGAGGGGCTGGAAACTCAGGTCAGTAAGGCAGGCTGTCAGACTTGTCTACACACACAATCCCTCAGACACCAAGGCTTGGGGCAGCTTCCCTGATTGGCAGAATTTCATGGGTGCTGCTGCACTAATGCTGGGAGAATCAGGTGCTGTCCATATAATTCCTTGCAGAGAGGACAGCTGGATAGTTATGCCTGGTTTCATCCAGTATCTTCTGTCACTTGCCCTGCATACTGTTCTGTTCTAAGCATTGTTTTTTGGCTCCAGTGTAGAGCCCTCAACCTACTGGCATAGATCCTTCACCCCACTGGCATAGACTTTCTAGCTTCCACCTCTGACCTTTGGGCCTTCCCAGCACAGGTACATAAGACAGACTTGTGTGAGTCATTGTCATGGGCTCTAGGTCTTCAGATGGACTCATGCAGGACACTGCCATGAGATCCAGGCCCTCAGCTGGATTTTCTAGGTCTTTAGTGTTGTGGGCAGATTTCCTGCACTTTCTTGTATTTAACTCTGGGTGACCATCATAAAATAATAATGTAAATTCTGTGTCTTGTATGTAACTGTTCTCCTTGCAACCCCTGATTACAACGATAGGGTAGAGTTTCACCTTGATTGGCTTTGAGATCCACCCCACATGGAGCCAAGTGGAGCCCACTTCTATATGTGCCTGGGTGGGTCATGGAGGTGAAGCCTTGGGACCTGTCTTGTTCCTCATCCCTTCTGCTCTGTGCTCTTTCCCTGAGCTCTGCTTCCTGGCTGCTGGAAACTAAGCCGCTTTGCTCCATTAAGCCCTTCCATCATGCTGTCTCTGTCTTGGAGCCAACCAGTTATGAACTAAAGCCATGAGCAAATTAAACATCTCTGCTCTTTAGATGTTGGTGTTTGGGATTGTGTCTCAGCAATAAGAAAGCCGCCTAGTACAGGTGATGTCCAGGACACTTCCCTGAGGTCCTGGGATAGCTGTGCTCCACTGCACAAGCCCTCTGTGAACTAAACTCACATGCAGTTGCAGCTGTCTTTGTCTATGGTGCTCTTCAGTCTGCAGCAGGAGCCCCAGACTTCTCTCCTGAGCTCTAGACCAGAATTACCCAACCCTCATACATCTCCTTGATGTCTCACAGGGTTTCCAAAATCTGCATGTGCCGAATGGACAACCTGCCCATATTCTCTGGCCAGAATCCTTCTTCCGGATTCCTTGTCTTCTGCCCTTCAGTCAGTTAAAGATCTGTCACTTTCCTAATGGTGTGAGCCATTTAGCTCTGGAACTCCAACATGCAGGAGAGCAACTCCTGACATTCAGATGTTTTTGTTAAAATAAGGAGAGAGAAGTAAATAAATAATTAGCCCACCATTTAGGCAAATCCCTTTTCATACAGGCAAGTACATACTATTTTTGAGTCTGTAAACTAGATGTTTAATTTGAGCTTAAAATTTTTAAATAAAGGTGAGCCATTAAAGAACATACTTGCTTTAAATACCAAGGAAAGGCAATTTATCACAAGTGGAGTTGAAGTTGCAGAGTTTATTTGTAGGAAAAGACGGTTGTGTTTATTACCTTTTACTGAAGAGTTTGGAAAGGTCAACACTACACATATATATATATATAATGTTGTTACAAATGAGAAGGAACAGAGCCAGCATGCACAGTGCCTGGAAGTTGCAAGCTGTAATGCCCAAGAGTGAAGACTATGATTTCCTGACATGTGAGACGGTCCTATCTGCCCACAAGTACTTTCTCCAGCCACTTGTCACAGATGTCTTGTCCTATTTACCTTAGGTTTCCCATCTTTGGCAGTAATTTGCTTTAGCTATCACAGTCATGTCAAAAAGCCCCCTCTGGGGGCTGGTAACAGGCTGAACTGGATAACAAAGAAAATAAGAGGAGTCTTTAGGAAAGTGAGTCACTAGAAATGACATAGAGGAACATACTGGGAGCTCAGAAGGAAGATAGATGTCCATGGCCAGAAAACACAGACACAACATGGGTTGTTAGGAATAAATAAATTTATGCACTGATCTCTGTGAACATTGTTCTTCTCCAATCTTCACCTTGTGAATGCTGACTTTTCCCAGCTCAAATCTGCTTCCTTTCAGATGTCTTCATCTGATTTGTTATTATCTGCTCAAACCCAATGCAGCAATCACCTAAGACATCTTCCCTAGCCACATCCTCTGACTTCCTAAAAGAGGGTCATTGGCATTTTTTCTTTTTTCAGCCATAATGCCATAGAACTATCTGCAGTCTATTCCTGACACTTAGATGAGTTCTGCACACTGGTTATTCAAGGAGCTTTGGGGTCAGACACATTTGGGTTCTAGCTCTGTCTTTATGGCTTAATATCTGTGAGTCCTCCCTGACTGTCTAGGACTTCATAACAAAGTCTCATGCACTGGGTAGTTTAAAACAATAGCAATTTATTTTTTCACAGTTCTGGAGGCCAGAAGTCCAAAATCAAGGCTCTAGCTGAGAGTACCTTACACTCTCCCCAGGGCCAGGGGGACTTCACCAAGAGTTCCTGATTGTCAGGTGCTGTGCACACCCAGATGAGCTGCCCTGCATAACAAGGGAGCTCTATTCACAGGAACTGCAACACACCCTACAGAGCCCAAAGACCTCCCAGATGCCGAAACCTTTCAACTGCCCCCCACAACCTGCAACCAAACCACCTGGAAGTAGTTATCCCACAAAGCCTAAATGGTTCCTCTCTCTCCAAATGCTTTTGACATCTGCTGCTAAAGGGAAAAGGTACAGGGGACAAAAAGATATCACTGTTTTCTCTGTTCCAGTTCTTTCCAGTCTAAAATATCAATGTTCTGAGGCATGTTGGGGGTCCTTTGACTCTCCCTCCTTCATAGCTGTCCTAGTAGTTTGTCCTGGTAGTCATCCAGTTTGTCCAGTCCTGGCTTCCCTGAGGGGTGCACTTGCTATGTGATTTCCCAACCCCTGTGCTTCCTTCCTCATCTGTCGGTGAGGATAATAAAGGATTTGGGCCCTCAGCAAGGAGCACTGTGAAGCCATGTCCTGCCAAGAGAGGCCACAGTGGGAGCAAACCATCTTAGGAAGAGGAGTCAAGGGGTGCACTGCCTATCAAGAATTGAAAGATAATAATAAAACTGGCTAAAATTTTGTCTACTTTTATCTTCATTCATAATGAAGATAATTCATACTAGCAAATCTATGTCAATTGCTAGTGTGCTGGTAAATGCTCCACAACCAGCCTTCTGGCAAAAATAAAGATATATATATATATATGTATGCGCATATAAATAATAAATGTTACTGGTACAATGTGCAGCAACAGCATACAAATAATAAAAAATACCTTATTGAACATTCCATATTTCTGATTCTGATACTTACGTTGATTGTTGCCAAAGACTTGTATCTGAGTCCATCAATGCTTGCAGCTCAACTGTGATTCAACAAATGGAACCGCATCCTAATCCAGTGTTTTCCAGAAAATGCATGATCATTAAATCTGATATGTGTGACCTGTTGAACTATTTCTCACCTTTGTTCAAATTAAACCAAAATCTACTTTCAGCACCAAGCACAATTCTATTTTAAAATCTAGTCTATATTCTTATACTGGGCTACAGGTAATCAACACAGTAACAAACCAAACCCTGATTTGTAACGTTTGCCAAAGTACGCAGGGCAAACATTGCCACCTTGGCCTTTTGCAATTTGCAAGGAAGATGTAGGCGCAGGAGCATTGAAATCACTGGGACTGTGTTTCCTGTTTCAAAGCTTTCTGGATTTGGGAATATTTCACAGACTTTAGTGGTTGAACATCCCTCATCTGAAAATTGTTAAGTCCTAAATTATCTGAAACCCAAAATCAATCACTCAAAAAAACTGATTTTTTTCAAATTTTGGTTTTCAGATTACGGATACTCAAATTTCAAATTTTGGAGTATTTCAAATTTTGGTTTCCAAATTTTGAATATTTCCAATTTTGGCTTTCAGATTAAGGATACTCATTTCGTGTATGTAACACTTGAAACTAAAGGAAGCGGACAAAACAGAGAGAGACACGTAGGGAGGTCTGTTGGATGCTAGGGTGAAACCAGCATTGTGGAAACAACAGACAGGGGTACCTTGGGTATCACAGGAGAAAAGAAAGAAGAGGTGACTGTGTGCTCTCGCTTTGGCTGTGTTCCCTTTGAGGCACTTTGTGATATATTTAAGTGAAAATATAGTGAAAAAGCGAAATAGCAAACCAAAAAAATGGGTTTTGAGCTTAGAGAAAGCAAGAATGACAGTTGTAAATTTGGGATCTATTGATTGAAATGTTGGCAGGGACTAAATCATGTAGGGAAATTTTGTGGAATAAGAAGAAATGCTGAGACCTCTAGCACTCTTACTTAGAGGTCGTCCAAGGCAGAGAAGCATCTCGAGGGGACGGGGGGGGGGGGACAGAAAGGGGACTGAATGCCAGACCACTGGAAGAACGCGTTTTAAGCAGCAAGGCGGAAATGCGCAGACCGATTGGGCGCCCTTGGATTAGTGACGTGGATGTTAACTGTGGGAACCAAGAAGAAACAGCGGGGACTACAAAAGTGGAGTCAGGCAGCGCTTTTCAGCAACTTCAGCGATGGAGAAGAGGGGAAAGGACAGGGTGGCAGTTTTAAGAGCACGTGGCAGGGAGGTCAGGAAATGTGGGATCCATTAAATGCTGAGAATGCGGACCTCAGGGCGGAGACTGATTCTGTGCGCTTCTGGGACGCTGGAAGAAAGGTCAGCAGGAAGGTGTCGGTGCTGATTGGTTGGTGGTTTGTAGGTTTGACCGTGAGTTTTTTTGCTGTCATCCTCCTGCCTCAGCCTCCCGAGCGTCGGGATTACAGGCGTGCGCCACCACGCCCGGCCTTTTTTCTCGAAGCTAGTAGCAGACGTCTCCTGAGAACGGGGTTGGGGCGCCGTGGCACTGCGCTGAGGAGGGGACGCCGAGGACCAAGTGGCAGGGCGCATGTGGGGCTGCTCCGGCCGGCCGGGTGAGGCGCCGCAGTCGGGTTCGTGGAGGAACCGGGCCAGGGATGGAAAACGGCGTTTCCTTAACGTTGCGAAAGGCAAAAAGTGGAGACTCGCGCATTTCCAACAACTCCGGAGCAGCCGAAGTCTGGAGTTGGGCTGTTTGGCAGGGCGCTGTAGCCCCTCCGCGGGGCGCGCGAGACAAACCAGAAACAGATTCCAGCGCCCCCGGACCAGGGGACAACAGGCAACACCCACATCTCGACTCCAAGGCAGCGCTGGGCCGCCGTCGCCCTCCCTGCCGGCCCCGCCCCTACCCTGCGCCCCACGATCCTCTTCCTCCTCCCCAGCGGAGTCCGTCTGGCCCTGCGCCTCCTTTGCCGCCGACTAGCGTCCCCCAGCGTGACGTCGCCTGCCCGGTCACCAATGAGCTGAAGGGGGCCGGGCTACTGTATGTGAGTGACGGGGGAGATAGCCAATGGTAGCGAGGGGAGGGCCGGGGCGGGGTGCGAGCGGGAGGCCCGGGCGCGTGGGGAGCCGCGGGCGGCGCTGCGGGGCGCTGGGGGCGCGGGGGGCGCGGCGGGGGGCGGTGCGTGGGCGGCCCGTCCCCTGCGGGCTGCGGGCAGGAGGCTGCTGAAGCCGCTGGAGTTTCCGCGCGCGGGAGGGAGATGCGGCTGCGGCTCGGGCTCCTTGCAGGTAACGCGCGGGGCGGCCCCTGCAGGGCCAAGAGCGCAGCGGGGCGAGCGGAGTTGGTCGCGGAGTGGGCGCGGGGTCTCCGCCGCAGCTGCTCCGCGAACCCCGCGAGGTGGTCCGGGTCAGGGACAAGGCGCAGCACAAGGAGTTGTCTCCGGGACCTCGGGCTACGGCCAGGCATGTGGGCCTGGGTGCCGAGCGCCCCCCGGAAGCAGCCCCAGGACAAAGGGCGCGGTGCAGAGGATGACCCCGCCACCCTGGCCGCCGGGCTGGCCCTTGGCCCGGCGCGCTTACGAGGGAGTAGCCACGCTGGCCGCGGGGCCCCGCGCTTGGCCGCCCCCACCCCCGCGCGACGCGGACGGTGTTGGGCACCGCGTGGCCACCTGCCCCGGGGTGCGAGGCGGCTCCCCGCAGAGCAGGCGAGGCCAGCTCCTCCACCCCCGGCTGCGGGCCACCAAGCGGGGCGCCTGCAGCCTGCGCGCTGCCACTTCCTGGCATGGGCTGGGAGTTAGGGAAGCCGAGCAGGTGGTGCACCCGACCCTCCCGCCTCACCTGCTAACTGCAAGGGATGCCTGGTCTTGTTGATGTTGTGGCTGTGGGCTGTATGTGTTTTCTTTCTTTTATTAACCGCACACAAAAGAAGGGAGGAATTAGAGCCACGATCTAGCCACTGTGAGTCATCCCCACTTTGCTCTTTCCCCGGAGCAGATGGGTGGGGAGGATGCCTTGGGAAGCAGTTTATAGTGAGTATGGACTGGATCTTCTGCCAGGCCTCTGTCTGCGTTATGTGACCCAGATGGAGATGGGGCAGAAGCAGGCTGGGCTGACCGACTATGAGGGGAAAATAGTTTCAAGGTAGCAGACTGGAAACTTTGTGTTACAGGACCTGAGCATGTGGAATCACATGCAGACATTCTTGCACATCACTGAATTAGAAGTCCAAAGGCGGCCACAGTAGGGTGTATACTTCAGTAGCATTTGGTCCAGCGCAACATGGGAGGAAAGACGCGTTGGGTAGGAGCGCTAGCTCCCTTGTCCAGACTACTGCCAGGCTCCAGGATGCCGGATCAGAAGCTCTCTGTTCCTTAATCTGATTTCCAGAGGCACCATCATGTCTCAGCCTGGTAGAGAGCAGCTGGCCATGTGGATAGATTGTTCCCGATGGGGTAGAGAGGCCAGCAAGCCCTTGTGGCCTGCAAAAGAAGGTGGCTGCTGCTAATTTTCCAGCGTGAACCATTTATGTTCTGGCTCTCTGAGTACTGCAGTCCAGGCTACTTTGTCAGCTGTCACTGGATCCCTGTGTTTCACAGCTGAATGACATGGGAGGTGTCTTTATTTTCGATCTCTATCTTTTAATTGATGATTGATTCGTTTGTATTAACCCCTCCAAAAATAGAGGAGATTGTTAGAGGATTGAGGAATTGGAGCTGAAGGGACCTCTGATGTGGTCTGAGTTGACCTGCAGTTTAGGGATCAGTTAATTGGGACACAGGAGTCAGATAACCCTCAGAGTACCAGCTTTATCCCAGCTACAGCTGGATGAAGCACAGCTTAGCCTGGGGCCACAGTGAGGCTGCCACGTGGTCCTCCATAAGAACTGACCAGGTAGCTGGGGCCAAGGAGCGAGGGTGCTCAGGCAGGACATCTCCTGGAGGATAATAACATGGAGCAGCCCAGCGCTCATCAAGAGGAAAGCAGAAAGTAGCCCTTCATTTCTCATGGCATGGGTATAAAGCAGGGTGAGATACCCAGCAGGTGATACCCAACTTTCCCATCTCATGGGTTTCGCTTCTTTGACGTGAACACAAAAAGTGATTGTGGGACAAGAGTCATTTCCTGTTGGAGGACGAAGAGTTGGGGTCAGGGACACTGGCTGTGCACTTTATGAAGGACATAAAGAAGCCTTGCCGGGGAAGCTGTGAGCCATGGATCTGCCCAAAAGAAAGGCACCCCTTTCTCAATTGCACGTGGTCACCCAAGGAAGTGCTGCTGGCCCTGACCAGTGAGGCCATCTGTAGGAATAACAGTTGGTAGCAGCATAGGTGTTCCAAAGACAGTAGACAAGAAGGCACCAGGGACTAATTTCTTCAAAGTAAGAGCGGTAATGGGAGGGTAACTCTGCTTATGCTATGTTTGATCCTTACCATGACCTCTGAAGAAAGAAAGTAATGGTGCCTATTTTGCTGATGAGGAAATTGATCCTTGGGAGACCAGCGACTCAAAGTGCAGATGTTCCTTGCTGTAGGACCTTTGCTCTCAACCTCTGGCCAAGAGTCAGAACTTTGCATGGATTTCTAACACAGTATAGCTGTTTTGTTTTGCTTTTCATTTGTTAATGAAAGACATTTGCTGAACCATTCCATTATACAGGTGGCCATCTTTAAATGAAAGGGATATTTGTATGTTCATGGTGGCAGTGAAGTAGAGGGTTTAGAGACTAAGGAGGGTGTGAAGTGATGCAGAGAGGGTGGTGCAGGACAGCACAGACCCCAGGCCCCTCACTGTCCCTGCTGCAGGAGAGGCCATTCTGAGATTGGCCCAGCCAGCCATTGAGTTCCCTAAGGGTTGGGACAGGACCACCAGGGCAGGTGCTGGAGGCCACAGTCCGCCCTGCATAAACCTGGGCTCTCACTTGAGTACCAAAATGAGTCTGTTACAAATAATCTGAGACGAAAGTCAGACCTGGTAGCTAGTTTAAGAACTAGTATTTCCTTAGTTGTCTTCTGAGACCATTTGAATCCCCATAACGAACTTTCGTGAAGTAATACTCAAATATTTGGAGCTAAAACAGCATCAAAACCAATTGTATGATTATCAGATCACAACTCTACCATAGACTTAAAATCAGTATAAGCAATTTATTATTTCCCTGCACTAAGTTTATAAATCCAAGGATACTTTTAATCCCTTTGGGTTAAGTCATGGTGTCTTCTTACCTGTTTAGTCTTTTGATTTTTTTAAGTAGCTGTATCCTCAACCCTTGTAGCAGGAGTGATTTTATTTTAGCTGAAATGTAAACATAGTGATTGGGGCCTGCGTGATGACCTGAATTGTGTTTGTAACTGTCTAGATTTGAGCAATGGTTTATCCTTTTGTTGGAAAAGAAAAGAAGTCGGCAAAGAGTGGCCAGACTATTCCCCTGGCACTCGCTGAGAGCTTGCTTTACATCAGCCAATGGGGCTCAAGGGAAAAGCACTTTTCATCTCTGGGTTATAAAGCTAGACCTCTTTCTGCCCCCGGAAAGGGCCAGCATTGCCATGGAGTGGTGTGTCCTGCTGCCTGTTGATCCAGCTGAACCATCACCTAGACAGACATGGCTTCAGATTTCTATTTGACTGATTTCTTACTGATTTCATAATCTAGAACATTCCCTTGGAGATCTAGAAATAAAGACCCCCAGGCTGCCTGCCCAGAGAGGGAGCAGGGATTCTCTTCCACCTCCCTGTGAAAGGTATGGAGGCCAGTCCCATAGAAGGAGAGACAAGAGTGTGGGGCCAATAAACCAATGCTAAAGGTTTCCAAAGAAACCAGTATTCAAGCTCATGAAAGAAAGTATCATAATAGGTCACCTCCCCTGAGCCGCCATTAAAACACAACCTTATAAAGTAGGCCCTCTCATCCCCAGTGTAGAGGTGAGAAATCAGGCCCAGAAGGGTGAAGTCACTTGCTCAAAATTGCATGATTGGAATCAGTCAGTCCAACACAGACATGGTCCCAGCGAATCTTACTAATGATGTGAGAAGGGGGCATAGAATGTGATAGTTTGATAGTGTGCCACTTCCAAAGCTGGAAGCTATTAGGAGGCTGTCATTGCTAGAAAGTTCTTGGCTTTGTGCAGTGCCCCAGCAGAGGGCAGGGACACTCTGCAACTAATGGTAAGGCTAAGACACAGTTTGCCTATTTGAAAGGAAAATCCAAAATAAGTGTATATTTTTAGCAACTCTTTGCCAGGACTGAAAGTCAGCCTCTGGCAGAATTACCACCCCTCTTCTCTGGGACAGAGTTCAGCCCTTTCTGGATAAGGTATCATCTCAAAGCGGTCAGTTCCTGTGTCTGTCTCTGTGTGTGTAAACTACCAGCACAGCAGTCAATCATTCAGTCATTTGTTCTGCCTCATGATTTCCCACTCACATTTTCATCCAGCAGGTGTGTCTGAGTCTATGCAGACTGCGAGCTCTTCCCAGTCAGGACTGTGTGTGACACACTGTACCCCTCTCCCCATAAACCCACCACATGTCCAGATCCAACAATCAGTATTTTCCTAAATTTGTTGATGGTAACTTTTTAAGCTTTATAAACTGACTCGAGGTTTCATAAAAGTGATTCACCTTCCAGTGTTGGGCAGATCCTGATCAACACAGGATCTCACTGACTCAGTTTCTACAGGGTAAGCGCATCCAGCATGCAAACCAAAGGGCTTCTGATTCCTCAGGTCATGGCCAGGCCCAGGAATCTACCTGTCCCAGGCAACTTATTAGTACAGCAGAGTTTGAAAACCACAAGTTAACATTGTTAATGATCATGTCCTATAAAGTTGCAGTGTAAGTGACTCTAGCTGCGCTGAATGTAAATATGTCCGTGGCAGAAGCATTCCTAATAATGCGCTGATGAATATTTACACAACTTTTTTTTTTTTCAGACTTCTAGCCAGCATAATGCTGGAGCAAGAGCCCAGCAGCGCACTGTTTTCACGATGGCCGAGCTGGACGCCGATTTGGGTCACATCCTTCCATCTTCTGTCCTTACCCCTGTCTGGGCTAAGTTAGTAGTGGGATTTGTTTCCCTCCTGTGTTTTGCACGGAGCTATGATGGAGATTTTGTCTTTGACGACTCTGAAGCTATCATTAACAACAAGGTTTGTTACCTAAACTCTTTTTTGGGAAATTTATGTTAACCCACTTGCCTCTGTCCCAGGAATTATCTAAGTTGGTGTCCAATCGGGTGTTAAATTTGAGTTAAGCATTTGCCCCAGCTGTGGTGTAGATTTCCCATCCCTTTTGCTATCATCTCGTTAATCTGTGTCTCTTTGATCAGCCAACAGCAGGGTCTGCAGTCCCTCCTAATCTCATGAGGCCCGGTGCTTACAGAGATAGGAGAGGCCATTCTAAGATTGCAGGGCCAGGGTGTTACAGGGCACTACAGACCTCACGTTTCAAGGTTTATGAATATTTTTCAGAGCTGGCCAGAAAAGAGAGAAAATCGTGCAATCGTACAGTGATACATCCTCAGCAGCGGGCTGGCTCTGTCTGTCCTTGACTGAGACGGCGAGGACAGCCTGCCTGCTGACAGCTGCAGGGCCATGCACTGTGCCACCCAGGGAAGCCGTGGTCCTTGCTCATTTCACGGTTGAAGATGCAGGTTTGCTGAACTTGCAAAATCTCAGTCAGCCTCGCTCACTAGTTGCAGCTGTCAGTACAAGGAAATTGCTCTTTTTCACTAGCTAACGAGTTCAGGGAGGAGAAATTGGTTTTTGGGAAGGGAAGAAAAAGATTCATACAAACCAAAGGGAAATCAGAATAAAAAACTCAGACAGGGAAGGCCCAGAGAACAAAGAGCTCAGAAGTGACACAAGGACGTGCCTTTGTGACAATCTATTACTCAGCAGACAGTTTTTGTTGCTTGATGAAGAGTCAAGAACTCAAAGGAATGCACATATCTTTCTCTAGGAAGGGTGGCAGTAGCTGCTTCACAGCACTGCTGTTAGACGCTCTTAAAAATAGGAGGCTGCAGGTTCCTCCAAAGGAGGGCAAAATGATATTTGTTTTAAAAACATTGAGGGAAATTCTCTGTGTAAGATGTAGTTATGCCAATTGATTTGCAGGCATTTTGTTTGAAATGTAATATTGTAATTAAGTTTTCCTACTTTAGTGGCATAAACTAGAGCATTGCTGATGTCTGCTTTAAAGTTCATTCTATGTTTCCCTCAAGTTCACTCAGCAGTTAGAACAGATGATTCTGTTTGAGTTCTTTTTTAAACTGTGCTTTAAAAATTACATGGCTCTAAAGCAAAGATGGGCAAATCGATGGTATACTAGCCCCAGAATCATTTTAATAATGAGAATGTAATTTTTTTCTTTTAATTCTGTGACTTGTTTTGATGTGACTTTCTTGACTTTTCCACTTGGATATATAATGTGAATTCAAAGCCCAAGTTGGAAGATTCCCACCAGCAGGCAGGACAGTGTGTGAGCTTGGCAGTGCGTAAGTGTGTTTCATGCCACTTCTGAGTCTTGTGGCTGTGCTGGGCGTGGTCTGGTAGAGCATGGCCCTCTGCCCGTGTGTTAGCATAGCCAGCCACACCTTCCTCCTCCCGGTTTGAGGTGGACATTATGCCTGCAGGATGCAAACCAGCTATTCGTGGTCCTAGGTAAAGACTTTTCTAAAAGCTGCTGTGCAGTGTTGAGTTGCCTGTTTTTTGCTCCTTGAGCTGGTAATCTCCCTTGAGACCATGGGATTGGGAGGAATCTCAGACACAATCTGTCATTTCCGTAAAGTGGCATGAAGAAAAATTGACCTTTCTTGCTTTCACACACCCTGCTGCGCAGCATAGTTTGTGCCTAATCAAATATTTAGAGCAGGTATTCATTTCCCCTTCAAAGGGAGGGGGAGAGATCCCCACCCCGCCCCATTGCGACTGAATAAGGAGTTTTGTGACACTGCAAAAGAACCCAGTCTCCTGGTTCTGTCCCAGAGCCCACTGAGTTAGCAGGTGGAGTCCAGGCCTTTCCCAAAGGTCTACGCAGCTGGGAAGGAGCAGTGGGTACTCTCACAGCCTCCCAAGCTGATCCCAGTGCAAGGGGGCGTCACCCTGACAGCAGGTATCAAGTGACAAGCTGCATCTGTCCCCTTGTCTCCAGGCTTCCCCTTTGAGCCAGCAAACACTTAAGTAGCAAGTACCGTGCTGCATTGTGCTGCATTGTGGACGTTTGATGTTCCTGGCAGCAGCTGTCACCTGAAGGCAGTTGGCCTTTCCATGAGGGGCGCGTTCTGGGCTGTTGATTAGGAAGCTGGTGCAGGAGTCAGGCACACCCACCTGCTAGAGGCACAACCACAGCCGGTCCTGTGGGGAGGCAGGGCAGGTGGTGGCTAGCAGGGCTGGCCAGGTGCCCAGCGCTGTGGTGAGTGTTCACACTCCAGCCCCGACCTGGTGTTTTAGTGACTGGTGAGCCTGCGAGCTTCCACGTCCCTGCAGCACAGTCCTGTGCCCCAGCGGATCAGGTTACCCCATTTCTGAGAAGAGGGGTCCTGACTACACTAGCAACGCTTACTTAGCATGTTCTCTTTCATTTGTCAGCGCTGGGGATTGAACCAAGGGCCTTTGTACTGAGCTACGTCCCCAGGGTTTTTGTTTTGTTTTTTAATGTTCTGTTTTGAGACAGAGTCTCACTGAGTCACTGAGTTTCCCTGGCCAGGTCTAAACTTGCTGTCCTCCTACCTCAGCCTCCCAGAATGCGGGTATGACAAGCGTGTGCTTCCACATGCAGCCACTTCCCCGTTTCTCCTCCCTAAACCATTCCTGTTTAATTCTCCTCTAAAGATAAAATTAATAACCAGATTTGCAGCTTACCTCGCATTGCCATGTTTGTCCTTCACACCATGTAGTTTCATATTTTAAATGTAAAGATGCGTTTCAAAGTATATTTAGTATAGAACCAAATTAAACTACCTCAGCTGTAAGATAGGTACAGTTTTTAAAATAGTAATTTTTATCTTTAAAAATTACATGGAAGGATTTTTTTTTCCTTCTAATTTCACAGTCTGCTTAATTCATGATCAAAAATGGAAAACTTTACCCACAAGTATGTTTGAGTTGGGATCATTTTGCTAAATTGCTTTATTTATTGATAGGAAAGGAAAACAGTGATCTTCGTTAGCTAAATGTTCTGTCTGCTCACCACGTGTTAGGTCCCTTCCCTTAATCCTGTAAGATTGGATGTGGCCAGACCTGTGGAGCTTCACTCTAGTGTCCCCAAGCACTGTGGGAACTGACGGGAGATACCCAGAGACCCACAGAAGGAGGCAGCACCACTCAGGAAGCTCAGGCTCTGTGCAGGGGACGTGAGTGGTGCGGAGTGAAGGGTGCTGATCTAGAGGAGTCCTTGCCTGCAGAGCCCTGGGGTGGGAGCTCATAGGAGCAGATCAGCAGCGCGGAGTTAGCCCCATGGGGCTGCAGAGGCTGGTGGGAGCCAGAGCACCTCGGGCTGTGCTGGCCCCACCAGGACATTGACCCAGGGCTGTAGGGAACCACTGCAGCATTTTAAGTTCCCGGAATGGGCTGAGTCAAGGTGTACCTTGAAACTTTGACTGAGAGAATATGCCAGAGGGCGCAGTGGCCCTTCTAGGAGGCCCAACTGCCTCCAGAGTGGGAGATGCTGGAGCTCGGGTTGGACGGTGAGGAGAAAGAGGGTGGGGGGGCCGGGAGTTGGGAGCTCAGACTTGTAAAGAGAGGCTTGGAGAAGGCTTTGCTACGGGACTATTCAGAGTGTCCCCTGATGTGTCCCCGCAGGACCTCCAAGCTGACACGCCCTTGGGGGACCTGTGGCATCATGACTTCTGGGGCAGTAGACTGAGCAGCAACACCAGCCACAAGTCCTACCGGCCACTCACCGTCCTGACTTTCAGGTGAGGTGTGAGCGCTGGCTGGGAGGGTCACCCAAGTCTTGCCTGTGACATTTGCCCTGTATGTGTCACCCAGTTCCCGGCTTTGGGAAGTCCAGGAGATGGTTCACAGGGAGAGGGGCCATTCATGTACTCGAAGAAGTCCATGCTGATTCCAGCTCTTGGAAGGTAGCCTCAGGGAGAAGGAGCAAGTAGCCGGGGGAGCCTTGTTCCCCACGCTCACTTCATCAGCAGCCTAAGGCTGACACAGTACAGGGGAGCTTAGGCAGCCCTGCACCCAGATACTGTGCTGGTCGGCACAGCGGTCCCTGCTCCTTGCTTTTCTCAGAAATTCTACCCTTTACGAGTTGATTAATGCCAAGGGAATGAGCTGGCCTGTATCAAAGCAATACGGGGCATGCAATTTATTTTCTTGACCAAAAAAAAAGAATAAAGTATCAATCTTCCAACTGTAACTCGCACGCCAAATAAAAATGAAGTTTACCAGCAGCCTCCTTGTTGCCATTAATCGGGGAGCTGCTGCACTGAATAGATGGAGTCACCTCGCGGAGGTTCTCATCCGCACTATTCTTGGGTGCATTTAAATCCAGTCCGTAGAGCTCAGAGGGGCAAGGGAGTGATGAACTGGAACCACCGAAAATAAGAATTGCTGATGGCAAGCAGGTGTCTCGATGGCGAAGGCCGATTGGCGTACTGTTAGGAGCACTTTGCTGTGGCTAATCCAGTTACTTGATTCCCTTAAAACCCAGTCCGTGAGGTAGTCATGTGTGCTATGTTATGTCCCCTTAAGATGCAGTCTTCCTTTTATGCACTTAAAAATTTGTCTAGCTTTAGATTTTCCTCTCCCCACCCCCTGGGACACGTCCCTTGTTCTGATTTCCCCTCTGCGGTTAATTATGTTCACACTGTTTCTCCAGCCTTCTTAGCTTAATGGGCATTAATAATAGCACGGGGCTATTTTTACCAAAGAGGCAGGACACTTTGCTTACCTGCTTCCCGCATCTCCATGTATACCATCGCCCATGTTCACTGCAGGCTTAACTACTACCTGTCGGGAGGCTTCCACCCGGCAGGCTTCCACGTGGTCAACATCCTCCTGCACGGCAGTGTCTCTGTGCTCATGGTGGACGTCTTCTCTGTGTTGTTCGGTGGCCTGCAGTTCACCAGTAAAGGCCGGAGGGTGCACCTGGCCCCCAGAGCGTCGCTGCTGGCAGCTTTGCTGTTTGCTGTCCACCCTGTGCACACCGAGTGTGTAAGTACTGCCTGCGTGTGCCATCACACGTGTGTAAGATATAGGAGACGTCATGTGCTGCCTCATTTCCTAAAACAGGCTTCCTTTATGCCGCCCTCCATGATCCTGAACTGTGCAATACCTGCTACATGCTCTAGGAATGGAAAGCACACCCCACAAACGCCCTGCCAGGGGCTTGATAGGTCAGAGTCGTGTCTCTCTGTGTGTCTGTGTGTGTGTGTGTGTGTGTGTGTGTGTGCGCGTGTGTGTGTGTTACTGGGGATTGAACCCGCGCTGGGCTACATCCCTAGTCTCTTTTTTATTTTTTATATTGAGACGGGGTCTCACTAATTTACCCAGGCTGAGCTTGAACATGTGATCCTTCTTCCTTAGCCTCCCTAAATCCTGGATGATGGGCATGTACCTCTGTGCCCAACAGGAGACTTAAGCACCCATGTGGGCTGCCCTGCTGGGATAACTTTAGATGAAAGCTAAGGGGTGGTCTCCAGTGAGGCTGCCTGCTTAGCCTGTGTGTTGAGAGCAGCTACAGAGGTGTGGATGTCATCAGTGCTTGCATTTGGGGTCAGTGGTTAAGAGCCACTTAAGCGTTCTTCAGAGGAGGGTCTAAGGCCATTTGTCTGGTCGCTGACAGCATCATGGTTGATACAGTACTTTCCTGTCACTGTTGTAGCGTCAGATAGGCTCTTGCAGTGCTCCACATTTCACAGATGAGGTGATGGCATGGGAGGCAACATCAAAGCCTAGAGTTGGTGGTAGGACCTGACTCCTGGGCTTCCAAGGCCCACGCCACGATGCTGACGTGAGGAACACTCAGGATGTCCTTCTTTCTCTGTCCCTGTGTCCCTTCACTCTTGGGCCAGGAGATGGGGCACTTTCCCCTTCAGTCTTGGGCCAGGAGATGGGGCGGCTGTTGACCGGAGTCTATCCTGTTTTGCATGGTCACCTCTGTGCCACTGAGCTGCTCCTGAAGAGATTTGGGGCTGACTGTGTTGGGGTGTGACTCGGCCTTAGTGAGAGTGTCAGGAACCAAAAACCCCTGAAGGCAGTGTGAGGGAGATTTGATTTTAATCGTTTATTCTGTGAGCTAAAGCTCCCCACCGGTATGAAATACTGCAGGTATAATTTATTGCTTCTCTTACAATAAGCTTTTGTATTTAATAAGACTTAAATACCTACATCTAACCAGTTGCCCTGGTAAGCAAGTGGAAGTTCCCTAATGTTGAGCAGAATTTCTCTTTGTGGCATCCAAGTTTATTAAAATGTCTGTTCTTTGACATCAAGAGAAGTGTGGAATTGTTATCACAGCCTTCTAGTATCTTTCTGAATATTACTTTTTTTTTTAACCTCAGGAAATAGGATTTAAGGCCTTGATAGGGTAGGGATTGGTGTTGTACAAGTTTAGCCATGAACTCTTTATCCATAACTGTGCCAAGTTGGAAATGGCGTAAGTCTGAATTCTCTACTAAATGTTTGTCAGACCCAGAAATTGATCATAAACAAGGGGATCTCTGGAACAGGCTTGGGTCACAGTTTTGCTTCTTGACTAATTTAGCATGATCTTAAATGCAAAATTAAATTTTTGAATTATTAACCAAAGAATTGTTTTCTGAAATTCTGGTTGTAAGTTTTGAGACATTGATTTATAAAGCTTTTCAGCCAGCTGTGACATAGGCCTGTAATCCCAGCACAGGAGGAGGCTGAGGCAGAAACAGTGTCAGTTAAAGTCCAGCCTAGAAAATTTTAAAGACTTATCAAGACTCTACCTCAAAATAAAAAAACCGAAGGTTTCATGTGCCAGCAGGTATGACTTAGTATGCTTACACACATGTGTGCACATGTACACATTGCAGCTAAAGGGACTCTGGGAACATTTTCCTATTTAAAGGCTGTATTTCAGATCTTTCAGAGGAATCGAGGCAGGTCTAGCCATGAGCGAGAAGACAGTCTTCAGAAAATCTCTTCTCTCCCTCCTCCAGTCCATGACTGCCATTGGAGCTCAGCTTTCAGGAAATAGTTGTGGGTAGTATTCCAGGACAGATACGTGGTGGGGCTACCTTTCATTCTTTTGGCACATAAGAGTTCAGTTTCCTCTTATCTGTACCCTCTTTTCCCATTCTACATTTTTAAATTTTGGCTTTATATTGTTTGGACAATTAAATGCCTATGCATTATACTCTTGGTAACTAATTTAAAGATAACAGTATATTAACCATTGTTACCCTATTTTTTTTTCTTTTTAAAATAAATAAATTCAAGCTTTAAAGATGCACAAGGAGCAGGACAATCCTGAGCTTATTATTTTCTGAGGCAAATACGGAGGTCTGTTGTGGGCTAGGTATGTGTCCCCAGACTGTGTGCTGGTCCCCCTAGGATGAGGACAGTGGAGGTTTGGGCCATGAGTGTAGCTCTGACTGCATCTGTTGGGAGAAAATGCCATGCGTACAGAACCAGGCTTTAGTGACCGAGGCCTCTGTGTATTAATATTTGTGTTTTGTGTCTGTTCCTCTCTTCAGCATTAACACCAACTGATAATGTTTTGCCCATTGCACATAAGCACTGTGTTTCCTAGTCTCCTTGGGCGACCTGCCTTCCAGTGTACCTGAGACTTGAAGCCAAGGTGGTTGGGATGAAATGGTGACTCTAGTCTGAGCCCCTCCAGGCTTGAGTTGGCAGGGAAGTCATTGCAGTCCCTGTCATTTGCTCCTCAACTGATAGGCATGTCTGTCTTGGCCTGCCTCCCCCCATCTCTCTCTCTCTCTGTCTCTTTCTCTCTCTCTCTTTCTGTCTCCCCATCTGTCTGTCTCTCTCCCCCTCTTTTCCCTTCTCTCTCTGTCTCTCTATCCTTTTACTGTCCCAGACTACTCTCTGTTATTTATGGATATACATTTCTTTTTCTCCATAGCATTGGTGCATACGTCAAGGGGCCTGAATTCTGCTAGCAGAGAGGGCCAAGCCGCTCAGGCCTCCCTAAGGCCTCCTCCCTGCACTGAAACCCAACTTCAGTATGGAAGAAATTTGGGGTGCCTCCCCACCCTACCTCAGTTTCTTTTTAGGGCTCCTGTGCAGACTGTTCCCCATGAAGAAAGGCTACCATCTGCTTTATGGGTTCAAGAGTGTTGCAGTTTTTGAGAAATCTCTGATAAGACGGTTCCAGGTTATTTGGAAGAAAATAAAATAGTCTTAGTAAGGAAGTTTGCCTAAAGACATATTTTCTGCAAATGTCAGGAAAGGAAAAATAAAGCCTCATTTGTTTATGGCCGTTCTCCAAGCAGTCCCTCCTTGGTAGCCTTTTGGCATTTTTACCTATGAAATCTATCTCTCCTTAATTTCTGTGCCAAGAATCCATTGTGAATGCTTAGTACTCCTTTACTTCAAAATAGTTACCATACTTTTTAAAAATTTGTTTTTCTTATGTCAGTAGAATGTACTTTGATTGGTAGAATACCCAGAACCGTCTTCAATAATTTAAAAAAAGAACATTTCCTTAGGAATAAGTTGATAATATGTAAATGTAAAGCATTTCCATGCAGTGTTTCCCAACTGCCCAGACCGCAAAGCGTTTCTATGGCTGGTGCTTCCGGCCCATCCCTAATGTTCGTCTGAGCCTTTTCCTCCCCTTCTCTCATTTCAAGAAGCCTCTTTTCCCCATGTTCTTTCACCCTCTGGCCAGCTCTCTGCGACTGTGTTGCTCTGGGTTCCCTTGGACAAGCTTCTCTGGATCGCCTTTCCTCTCTCCGAGGGCCAGGGGCTCCATCCATCTCAGCCTGTAGGTGGCTGCAGCTCTGAGAAGCTCTTCACTCTCCTTGTCCTGACAAGAAGACCAAGGAACTGGGATGCTCCAGCCACTTCCTCTTGGTCCCTCTGTCCTTAGTCCTCTTTCCTGTTTCTAGATGCCCTCTGTAGGATTGAGGAGGGAACAAACAGGGAGCCAACTACCGCGTGCCAGGCTTGGTTCAGTGTTGCTGCTTCTGATGGAGTGAGCTTGCTGTCCTCCACATTCCAGAGCTGTCATTCCATTCCATCTACAAAGTCACTGTGTGGCTTTACCCTCCTGCATGCTGCCGTGCTGGTCCCTGACCTGCAGAGCCTTTGTCCCTGGCTTCCTTCTCAGTGGGTTTTCTTCACGTGCGTGTGCACAGATTGGATTTGGATTCCTCAGCTGGTTCATCCTCCTGGCCCATGCGTGGCTGCTCCCAACGGCTCCTTCTGGAGGTCATACTCAGGGATCATAGTAGACCTCGGCATTGCACATATAGACACCTCTCCAAGGCATTTTCTTAGCTGTTGTGCACTAGGGAGTCATGTGTATATATGGTGACTACAATCATTGTGTTTTCACTTACCCTCATAGAATAGTCCTTGATTGTGCATCTCACATACCACATACCTGTCCTCTGAAGACGTGGTTAGCCTATCAGACCTTAAGATTCCTAGAGTGACAGCTAGTGCTTTGATATATGTCATATGCTGTTGCTAGTTTAGTTAGTAAAGGTCCTCACATAAATTAGACCAGCTTCCATCCATGCAAGCCTGCATCTTCACTGCCATGAAACATTTGGAGAATGGCTGTTGGAATAACCAGCCTGAAAGAAATCAACACAAGTTTTATATTGCTCCATTATCATTAAAGAAAAGAAAGGGTAGAGTGGACATGTGGAAAGAGGAAAGAGAAATAGAAGAGACGTCATTCCCTTTTCATCTTGTCTAGTAGCTGGTTTTGAAGCGTTTTGCTTTCCAGGTTAACTCGCATGAGCAGTTGTGGTCTGAAGGGAAGAAAAAGAAGGAAATGCTGCTGAGAGATGATTCCTGTGTCCTGGTCTAGCTCCCCAATACACCCCACATACACCTCACCTTTATGTCCTTCATGTTTTCAGTCACACTTTATTAAAGATCACGCATGCCCTCTCGAGTTGATAACATTTCCCAACGGAAAACCCACCGTGTGGATGTCGGAAGCATAAGTCCTGGAGCTGTCGGGTGCACTGTGTTCAGACCAGCCCAGGTTTCTCTTGGAATCAGTTAAACAAAGTCCTAAACCAAACCAACTCTTCTTGCACCTAGAAAAGATCCAGGTGGGAGACATGGCCATCGTGCAGGTTATTGTAATAGCAGTGGAGACAAGTTTCCTATCTGTGTGTCTTAGGATTGTTTTGTATTTTCAGAGCTTAAGAATGTTCAAGTGCTTTTGCTTCAATCTCTTTTTCCCTCCCTTTCTTTTAAGGTTGCTGGTGTCGTGGGCCGTGCAGACCTCCTCTGTGCCCTGTTCTTTTTGTTATCTTTCCTTGGCTACTGTAAAGCGTTTGGAGAAAGTAAGTACTGTGTTTGCCTCTTCTGTTTTCTGCCTTCTTGTGTTTTGTCCTGTGGAGTGGTGTTTGAGCAGATGGGAAATTACCTGTTTGTATAAGGTGATTGCTGTGAGGGTCAGAGGCTGAACTCTTCCGATGTATCTGTTTACTCCATTGCCTTTGTCACAATGTAAAGTTTTTGATCAATGATGCAGAGCCCTAGATCAATAACACAAAAGTCCAATGCCAGCATTCCTGTGGGAAATCCTGGTGGCTTGCGAAGCTAAAAGCAGAAGTTGTAGCAGAACTAATGAACCACTTGAGATAGATTTTTGCTGTTGAATTTTCAACAAAATTGTTCTGGGGCAGGCTGGACTTTTGATGCTATGTCAGCTCCAAGCCCAGCGGCCTCTGGTTTCTCTGGGTGGATTAGAACAGCCCTGAGAGTTTTCACTCACCTGTTCCTCCTCCTCCCTCCTGTACGGGGCACCCCTGGGGGGCTCAGGCTGAGTCTGAGAACACCTGTTTTCACAAGCTGGAAACTCCTCTCACCCTCAATGGAAGAGGGACCCCCATACCCATAGATTGTACTGATGCTCACTGGGATGGCGATACTCAACTACACGCCACCCTCTTTTATCCTTACTGTTTTATGGTGCCTACATAAAACCACCATTTCTTCCCATGACTCATCGTTTTCCAACACATCAGGGGATTTGGGGATAAGTGGATAGAACAGCTTTGAGTACAGAGAAGAGCAGGAGTAACTTCTCTCCCTCAGACTGAGGGGCAGCTTAGGAAAGACCGTCCGCCCTCTCAGGGGTGGTGTCTCCCCAGGGGTGTGGGGAGGTTGCTCCTGCCCTGGCCTCTTAATGAGCTTAGTGTTGCTAACATCATGGTTTGGCTTTTCTGGGAGTCAGAAGTTAGAAATGGGGATGGGAGGGAAAGGGACCCTTAGTTACTGCCTCTCGGGTATGTTTGTTACTGAGAAGGTTGCTGCCTGTTCTGAACATGGCAATGAAGTCTGAATTTGAAGATAATGTAGAATAAGAATGCATCAACAGTCCTATTTTTTCCCAAAGAACATTACAAAATAAGACGTGACTTTTCTCACAGACAGATCTAAAGTTTTGTCAAGTATCATTTAGTGACTTTTAACATAGCCTCCATTAAAGTAGCTACTGACTGTCTGAATGAGTTTCAAAGATGTTAGAAGTGCTTTTGAAGAAAATGCTTTTGTTGATGAATTTAACATGCGGGACGCATCATTTAGGAAGTGAGCTAGAACTCATTGTTTTTAAACATTGCTGTACTCTGTTTCTCTTCCGATTGTATAAACCCTTCCCCATTTACTTTTAAAGATTGCTTTTGTGAAATAATTGGGGAAACAACCACGAAAGCAAAACTTGTTCTACTGAGTGAACCAATGTCTTTATTAAGCTCTTTTAAGGTAATGTTCTCTCAAAATGGTGAAACCTAGAGACATTTTGCATTCTTTTCCTGGACTCTTTACTGTTTTTCTGTATCCCAGTTCAGAAATTTGTGCATTAATATTTATATGTTTCTTTTTAAGTCATCTATGTTATAAAATTATGTCCAAGAGCCATCCATACAAAAGATAACTTTCATAAAGCCTTTGGGACTAACAGTGAAGATAAAGGTGCTTAAATGTGGATAGTTTTTCACTTGACCTTCCTTTTTGGTTCATTAACTTTCTTTTAGCATTTATAACATGTTTAATTTAGTGTTAGAAAGAAATGATCAGACCTTTAAGGTTAAATTTGTAATTGTTTTTGAAGAAGTCAGCCTGGAAATATTTCATGTTTGCAGATCGCTTGCAGCAATAGATGTGACTAATACAGAAACATTTTTAAGCTTACAGATGTAGAGCCATGTGTGGTGGCACCTCTATAATCCCAGCACTCTAGGAGGCCGAGGCAGTTCACAAATTCAAGTCCAACATGGGTAATTCAGCAATTCAGTGAAACCCTGTGCCAAAAATAAAATTTTTAAAGGGCAGGGATGTAGCTCAGTGTGAAGGTCCAGAGTTCACTCCCCAGCTCCACAAAAATAAGCAATCAAAAAGGTTGTGGACCGGTGTTCTCTGGGTGTGAATTAGTTTCTAAAGAGGTTTAAAGACAGTGGACGGATAAGGGAACCTATGCAGAGACCATTCTGTTGCCCCGGCTCTACAAGCTGCACAATTTCCCTGAATGTGTCCTGTGAACTTGAACCCCCTTTAGGAAGAGGAAAGAGTCAGCCCTGGAGCCCATGGAGCGGCCTCCAGCTCCGTCTCCGGTCCTCTTGGTCCCTGACAGCTAACCGCCTGCTATAGAAATTTGCTTTCTGTCCCATCCAGGCCTCAGTACCGTCACCCTGAAAGTGATTATTGGCCCTTTCTGTGCTAAGTACCTACTTGCCTGGTAGATTGTGTTCCAGATCATCCATTTAAAGCAGGCAGATTAAAACATCCATGTTTCAGGCCACTGTCCAAGTCACTGCGAGTTGGTTTTCGCTGTGGCTTTGTGACCCTGTCCATTGTTTCCTGTCATACATTAGGACTGATCAAATTCTGCTTCCCGAGGCTGCCAGGGGTGCAGAGACGAAGAGCAGCCTGGGTCCTGGAGAGAGGGTGGTCGCCACGCTGAGATCAGGCCCCAGAGCAGTCCCTCCCTCTGTCGTCTCTTCCTTGTCACATCTGATTACCCCAAAAAGGGAGCTGATGACACGGGCACCGTGTTTTCAGCCATTTTTCTTGGGTTCCATACCCTTTCAAACATGCTTGATGTAGTGTGTTTTTCGTTTTTAGATAACAGCTCTTCTCATTCATCCTTTAACCTCATCTTAATGTTCAGCATCATATATCCGGTGACTAGAAGTGTCTTTAGAGGAGCACAGCCAGGTGTAGTGGCACATTTCTGTAATCCTAGCACTATGGGAGGCTGAGGCAGGAGGGTCTGAAGTTCAGTCTTAGCCTGGCCAATAAACAGTCTCAGAATTGAAAATGTTTTAAAATGCTTGAGATATGGCTCAGTGCAAAATCCCTGTGTTCAATCCCTAGTACCTCCAACACACACACACACACACACACACACACACACACACACACACACGCACGCACGCAGGCACGCACGCACGCATGCGCCAAAGATGTAACATCCACAAACTGAGAGTACCTTCACAGAGGAGAAGCAGTAAGAGCCCTGTGTACAAAAATTGCTCTGCTTCAGGCGTTTGTGAAAAGTACTCTTAGTCTCCATTCTGTCCTAAGATGGCCCAGGGGCTTATCAAGTCATCACCAATAATTAATCCAGCACCAATAATTAATCAAACTTTCAGTCTGATTGTTGTGCTGGGTCCTGTTTCAGGTGCTGGAAATGCTAAAACTGCAAAGCCGGAGTCCATGCCCTTGAGGTTTACAGGGGTGTGTGTAAGTTATTTGTGGGGGGGTATCATTCTGAGATGCTGGGTTCAAACCCAGACCTTTGCCTCTGCAGGGCCAGGGTGCTACCACTGAGCCACACAGCCAGCCCTGTCCAGTAGATGGTGTTGAAAAGACAGCTTCCATGGCTCCGAGCATCTCTGGGTCCTGGGCTCCCTCTGTCTTCCTCTCATGTGCTCAGCAAGTGTCGCCTCTTTTCATGGCATTTGCAAAATGGACAGCTGTGGCCTTCGCACCTCTGATTTCTTTGACATTCTCTCTATTAAATTCCCCTTGGTCCAGAAGAGCAGAGTTGTGGGTCTTCCGGCATCTGTTTTCATTTGGAGTTTGAAATAGCTTGAGCATACATCACATTTTTATTTTTCCCCTTGCTGGTCAGTGCAGATATACAAAAAGCCAAGTGATAAACACAGGGATTTATGCCACGGCAGTGATAATTTCTTGCTCTAGCTGGGTTTCTAAGTGTTCTGCAGAGATTCACAAGTCTGCTGTGATCGAAGTGGGGTCCAGTATTTATTGGGATGCAAATAGTAATGTTGTTTCATGTTTAAATTTAATGTTTAAAGTGACTTTGAAAGACCTGGTCTTTGTACTTCTTAACATACAGGGGGAAAAAAACTCCAGCATTTGTTACACATAGACTGAAGCTCAATTAAGTTTTCTTTAAAAAGAAGAACAGATTTATTACTGTTTCACAAGGGAACAAAAAATTAAGCAGCCTGAAATTAGTGATTTAACTAGTTAAAAAATCTTTTGTGACTTCATTAGTTTTCCTTATAGAGGCTGTGTCTGTAATATAAAGCTCAGGGCGATTTTTAACTGCCTCCGTTTATGAACCGTTTAGTTCTTTCCTAACTTCTGGAATCCCGGCATTTTTAGAAAAAGCAAAGACCTACTCACAGAACTGTTTCAGAGCTTTATCTCCCCCCACCCTTTGCAGATGCTTAAATATATCATATCCAAGAAAGATTTTTGCAACAGTCTTTTGAAGAAAAGGAAGGAAGGCAGGCGGGCTGTTGCAAAGCCAGGGTGCTTTTTCTTTAAAAAAAAAAAATCATTTTATCAGATAGTTGATGGTATCCTGAATGTCCAAAACAAAAAGCAGTATTCTTATGATGTTATGGTTAGCCAGTATTTATATCCCTTTGAAAACCTGGTATTGCTGGGTGGGAACAGGTAATTTGTACCCAGTAAGTTTGTTAGAATAATGAAAACATAGCCGGGTGTGATGGCACACACCTGTAATCCAAGCACTCGGGAGGCTGAGGCAAGAGGATCACCGTGAGTTCGAGGCCAGCCTGGGCTACAAAGTGAGTTCAAGGCCAGCCTGAACTGCATAGTGAGACCCTGTCTCAAAAAAAAAAAAAAAAAATTAGTCGAGACACTTTTGTTTTTAAGCTAATACCTCAATGAGAAGTTAGAATAAAGAGAAATGTGGTCAGTCTCGTTGATAGTGTGGAGAAGAGTCTCCCTCTGAGGAATGGATTTGCTACTTACTTAGAACAGCCAGTTTAACTTCTTCGCTGGTATTGCTACTATCACTGACAAGATTCCAAGTCTCAGTTGTTCTTAAACCTTTCTTGCTAAGTGACTGTCCATACAGTTCAGGCCCTAAAACAGAGGGCTCTTACTTCTGCCTTCTCCTTCCCTCGTGTTTTCATCTGTTTTTCTTTGACTTCGAGTCACAAAGCTTACGAAACAGGGCGATGCCTACACTCGCATCATGCAGGACCCCTGGTTTAGGGCTTGGGACTGTTGCTGACCAGCTGCTACCAGCAGTGCCCGTGTGCATCCTCTTCTCTCTGCATTCTTGTCCCCCCCACCCCCCTGCTTCAATTGCTTGATTTTCCCAGAATATTGGGCCCCCATTGGGAGGCCAGCTCCTATTCTGCAGGGGGAAGCAGGCTCGGACGGTTCCAAGTTTGGGACGTGAATCTGATGCTCATTGTGTGGCTCTGGCACGCAGAGTGGCAGCCACCTGTCAGGGTGGCACTGTTCCCACACACACCATGCCTTGCCAGCTCCGCTCAGCAGCGATGCCAGGCCGAGGGTGGTGAAGAGGGCCAGCTTGCACAATGTGCTGCCTTTGCTGCGGGGAGAGCGAGGTCCCCTGGAAGCAGTGCCAAGTCCGAGGCACATGCTTCATTAAATTGGTCACATCTGTTGGCACTTGTGGGTGTTAGCATGGACAAGTGTTTTTCTGCTGGTGCAGGGTTTTTGTTTTTTGTTTTTTTCTGTGCTGCGCTCCCTGCGTCAGCCTTTGCTGTATTCACCTACAAGGTTGAATTCTCTTGGATAATAGAGACATCCACAGACGCAGGAGCACACCGTCCAGGCAAAGGCTGCTGTGTTCAGGATCCGAAACAGTGGGTGTTTGCGAGTGCTGTGTAACTGTCCAAGAGAGGCATGGCAGGGTGTGAGAATGATTCCCCCCCCAGTCCCTTGTGGGCCGCTGGAGCCTGAAATCCAGCAGCCTGGACAAGCAGGCAGAGCACTGTGAGTAACGGTGGCATCCCAAGGTGCTTATGCCGAGCCGGGCACCGGGCAGAATCCCCCCCAATCTTGGAAGCGGTTTTCCAAACAGATATTCGTAAATACAGCTGCACTGGAGGCAGCATCTGCCTCTTAGGATTTTTTTTTTTTTTTTTTTTACTCTTTTGACAGTTGCTTCTAATTTGAAATTAATCATTTTTCCTATGCTTTTTAAATGCTTATTTGTTCATTTGTTCATTTTGCAGTGCTGGGGATTAAAATTAGGGCCTTTGTATATCCTCAGCCCCTTTGAAATTTTTTACTCAGGGAGGGTCTTCCTAAGTTGCACAGGTTGGGCTTTAATTTACAGTCCTCCTGCTTCGGCCTCCTAGAGTGCTAGGGTCACAGGCATGAGCCACACCTTGGGTGAATTTAAAAGACAGAGGGAAAGAAGGGGAGAGGGAGGGAGGGAGGGAGGGAGGGAGGGAGGGAGGGAGAGAGAGAGACTGAGAGAGACTCCTGCATGGTAGAGATTCCTCCAGTGTGGTAGGCTCAAAGACTAAATTAAAAGTGGAAGAATTTTGGTAACTGAGCTGAATTTACTTACACTGAGAAATTATATTAACTTTCTGGTATTAAATTACTTCTAGTTATGTAGGAAATATGACACTATGAGACAACTTCCGATAGATATGGAAATAAAGGAAACGGTTGGTTCAATAGATAGTATCCACACTATACTAGGTGGCCTGCTGGTATCTGTCTCACTCACCTCATTGAAATGTTCAGATTTGGAAAAATGTAAAGAATGGCTAGCAGTAGTTACTATGTAAGAACAGCCACAGAAACACAAAATCTAAATCTGGTGTTGTATGCTAACGATTATTTGCATGACTCACCTTAACTAAGACTCTAAGGAAATCTTAATTCTGGGAATTATTTGGTAGAACTATACCAGAACAGGTTATCACTAGACGTCCACGAGGCTGGGGTGTCCCAAAACTCAGAACCAGTTCCCTGGGCTGATTTTTATAAGGCCTTTTATATTTACCCAGCTCCGGCAGCATTTTGCCAACGCCGCATAGGTTGGTCTTTGTTTGCCATGACATTCCTGCCATGCGTCTGTAAAGAGGGCGCCTTTGACTTATATAACGTTTAAAAATATCAATGAAGATTTCCAGTTTGGATCCTGGAAAGCTCGAAAAGTGTGTGTGCCTACCTTGTCTTACAACTTCACATAAAATGCCACGTGAACAATCTGGCAGAGATTAGAGGAGGAAAAGGTGGATTTAAATAGATCAGCTCCTTTCGTATTTTCCAAGTTTCCAGCAGTAGAAATGGAATGCATACAGCAGTGTACAAGTGCGTTTATTGCTGAGCTGGGGTTTTGATCCTATGGTCTAGAGATGCTGCTAAGCAACAGAAATACAAGAGCCATTCACGTAATGTAAAATTTTCTAGTAGCCCCATTATAAACAGAAACAGGTAAGATGAATTCTAATAATACATTTTGTTTAGCCCAGTATATCAAAAATTTCAATATGTAATTGATATAAAAATATAAAATATTTCATACCATTTCTTTTTCCATGCAGAGTCTTCCAAATCGGATGTGTATATGACACTTAAAACTGTTGCAGTTAGGACTAGATAAATGTCTGGTGCTGCTTGGCTATAAGGACATTTGCCCTGGACAGCAGCAAAGCTGTAACGTGGTTCTCTGAATAGGAAACTGTCATTAGGCTAATAACCGGCCCTTGAAATTTCACTTCTGGTCTGAAATAGCTGCCTCGGTGAGGCATGATGTCTAATATTGGATGATTGCTGAAACTGAAGACCCTTCCTCAGCAAAGAAATAAGACCTTCATTTCTCTTTTGTCTTCATGGGACAGGGGGTCAGCCTGAGAGAAGATTAAAGAATAGGACTTTTAGCCAGGCGTGGTGGCTCATGCCTGTTGTAATCACAGCACTCGAGAGACTGAGGCAGGAGGATCGTTGTGAGTTCGAGACCAGCCTGGGCTACAAAGTGAGCTCAAGGCCAGGCTGAACTGCAGAGACACCCTGTCTCAAAAAGACAAAAAAAAAAAAAAAAATAGAACAGGACTTTTAGAATTGTAGATTGAAGAGTGGAGGGAGTTTAAAGTCTGAGGTGTGGGCAAGAGTAGGGAAAAGGTTGCCAGTAAATCCCAAGGCTGGGTTTTCTGTGTATTATTTTCCTGCATTCAATTAAGTGTGAGTCAGCCATCCAAGGCTGAAAGCCGTTTAAATTCTAGACAAGAGCGGAACAGGAGCCCATCAGTGATTTTACTTGGTGTTAACAGGGTGCCTTCAAGAGCGGGCCTCCGGGCGTCTCGGCGCAGGGACTGGGAATGTGTCTCCCTTATGGTCCATGGGGAGGAAAATTAATACACGTCACAGTCAAGTGAAACACTGGCCGGTTCAGGTTTTCTAGGCAGAACTGTTAAATGATCAGGGAACTTGCGTTTGAAATTGAGAACTGGGGATATTACTTCGGGAAATGCTATAATGCTTCAGTGAAAAGTATAAACACAAATCCTGAGAATTTAAAGGCCAGATGTTAAATTCAGGTAACAGATTGGGGTGAGGTGGGGAGCAGGAGCTAGTGCCCTGGTCCCAGTCTCTATGCGATCTCTTGGTATCAGACAATCCAGCAGTGGTCGACGTGGACCCCGAAAGGTACGTTTGGAAGGAGGATGAAGTTGACCAAGGCAGTCCCTCTCTGTGCCGTGTGGTTTGAGGCCTGGACCTGTTTGTCCCCCAGTGAGTGCTAGCAAATGGCCAAAGGAAACGAGAAGTTCCCAGAGACACTCAAATTGCTTAATGTGATAGGGGTTTTAAAATTATTGTTGTGGTTATAATCGTGGCCTTTTGGGATTGCAAGTATTACATGATAATTAATTTCTACGGGGGAATCTGTCCTTAGTTTGCCTGATGGAGCTGACCTGTGGGCTCCAAGCTGCTAAGACCTGAAAGGTAGAAGGGTGGACTTAGGCTCCGCGTGAGAGTGAATATTCCAAAGGACCCTGGGCATCAAGGGCACCACAATCCAAACCATTCATCCCCATGACTGAAGCCACTCACATCAAGGCCAGGTGGCCCCTGCTGGAAAGGATTTTGCCCTGTACACCCCGGTGTCAGTCATGTACTGCTGCTGATTTGGGCAGCACAATTTCCCATTGCTCCTCCAAGCCGGGCATGGTACCAGCAGTGTGGCTGTGTGCACGCTTACCACAGAGGGCAGTGCTCTCCACAGTAAGGGGCATCAGAATCATCAACAAACCTTGTTAAAAGGACCCAGTGACAGGTGTGGTGGCACACACCTGTAATCCCAGCACTTGGGAGGCTAAGGCAGGAGGATCACCATGAGTTTGAGGCCAGCCTGGACTGTTTCTAGCCAGCTCCAACTACAGATCCTGGGACTCCAAGGCTCTTTGTAGCCCTGGTTTAAGGCAGTGGTTCCATGTGGTGATGACCTGCCCCTCAAAGTCACTTGGTCTGTGACACAGCCGGGGAGGGAATTGCCGTTGGCATCTAATAGGTAGAAGCCAGGGTTACCTTGGAACATTCTGTGAGGCACAGTGCCAGCCCTGGAACAAAGAATCAGCCTCTCCTGCTGATGCCGACAGACTCCTATCTAGGGAAGCCTTAGAAAGGCAAGCGCTGTGATAAGCTGTGAAGAATGTCGTGATTGACATGAGAAGGGCGTTTTAGAGGCTGCACCAGTCCTGACTTCATCTAGGGGGCTGGTCAGGGGCACCTGCCCACAGGGGCAGTCTGACACACAGCAGCAGGACTGTTTGCCATTCTGACTGCCATGCAGCAGGTGGGTTCCACAAGGAGGCTGCCTGGGACGCCAGGGGGAGTTTCACAGATGAAGTGACATTTGACAGCTTTATAAGATGGGTAGGATTTTGCCAGGGGCATTGGAGCCCTAGGGAATGGAGTAGGCAGAGCAAAGAGAGAATGCACTGAGTTGGCCCATGTGCCTGGAATAGAATAGAGACCCAGAAAAACCAAGTGGTCACCTTTGCAGGACCACTAATGAAAGCCCTCTCAGAAGGATGACCTTTTGCCTGAAGGGAGCAGCGGGTGTCAGGCCCATCAGGAATTAGGCCTGCTTGTGTTTGATCAGCTGCAGCTTCATCATCTTGACAGGAGCCCCAGCCCATGTGTACAGGATGTGAGGTCAGGAGAACCCCCTACCCTGGGCCAGGCCTGGTGGCTGTTGGCAGGACACAAAGGCCTCCCAGCCTGAGGCTTCACTGATTAGTTCTTCAGGGTTCACAAGACTTTCATATCCTTCTGTCCAGGGTCTGCGTGTTAAGCATGTGCACACACGTGAACACACGCACACAGCATTACTGCTGTTTCCTGCATAAAATCTTCCATAAACAGCCTCTTACACTGAGCAGCACACCTGGCACGTTTGGTGGCAGGATGACTCACGGGTGGCCCGTTGACTATTGCATCAGAACCTCACTGGAAATCTGATCTCCCTCTAAATGGAGGAGTTTTGCTGGTTCATGTACAATAAGCATTTATTGAATAGTCTCTCTGGTCCTGGCACTAGATCGTTCAGTTTTTAAAAAATGTTTAGCTTCAATGCATGTTTTAATATATATACATTGCTAAGAACATGTGAAAGGTACTAGAGGTTATACAGTGAAAAGGAAGGCTTCCCCCTCCCCCTCAATTTTTCTTCTTAGAACATCTCAGAAACTACTATGATGAGTTGCTTATATATTTTCCAAGGAGATGTTTTACCCTCATGTAATTCGTAACACATATGGAGTGTATTCTGCCCTCCTTTTTCCCTCTCAAATCTGTTGCAGAGTAGGTCTTGCCGCCCTGGTTTTGTAAATGAGGCCATTGAGGTGTTCACCTAGTACATGGCAGCGCCAGGATACAGACCTGAAGTTCTGCTTCTGAGACCCAGAACACAGGGGCAGAGTAATGTTTGGGCAGTGAGTCAGCATTGATTCAGTGATGTTGATAAAAGTAAAGACTTCAGAGGAAGAGAAGCGAGGCATCCTTCCTGTGTCCCCACTCCCGTAGTTTACCTCAGGCCCCAGTGTGAATGACCGGACCCTGTCTGCTGCAGAGACACCACGGGGCTAGGGTTTCTCCCTCCAACTCTGGCATCTGAGCTTGCTTCAACTTCCTGTTGGTGCCAAGCTACCATGTGAGTTGGCACTGCAGTGTGCCCCAGGCTTTACTGCCCTAGGTGCCCGGCAGTGGCCAGCCCTCCATCTGTGCCACATACCCTTTGGTGGAGATTGGAGCCATTGCACACAGCAAACCCATCCCAAGCCACCTGACATTCCAGGCCATGGTGATAGTATTAGTGGGGATTCACAGCTGCTCAAGTGGGCCAGATCCTCCCTCATGAGAGCAGCGGTGACTGTCAAGGTCATCCCGGAACGAAACGGGTCACAGCAGTCTCTGAGGGAGTCCTCAACACCACTAGCAGGTTGAGAAGAAGGAGCTCATGCCATTGGGGCTGTTGCATCTTTGTGGTCAAGGCTTTGTCCCCTGGGATGTGCTCGGGAGCCTTGAGGGTGGGGTGTGTGTCCCATTTGGAGTGCGATCTCCAGCCAGAAGTGCTAAGGGACACTCGCCCAAGGAGCCGTGCTAGCTGGGAATTGCAGATTGTGCCTGTTTAAGGTGTGTGTGATGTTAATGAAACAGAGTGTGTTGCGTGACTTGCTTATTGTATTCCTCCTCAGCAGGCACCAAGGAGGGAACGTATCCTTCTACCCGCTGGGTGTTGCTGAGTATCTTTCTGGGAGCTGTGGCCATGCTGTGCAAAGAGCAGGGGATCACCGTGCTGGTAAGAGCCCCACACAGCCGGCCCTGCGTGCTGAACACAGCCCACTATTGCCCTCACTGCAGACATTGTGGGCTGGCTCTGCCCCTACTTCTGCATCCCCTGGTGGGACTGGTGGCAGTGAACCGTCTGGACCAATAGCCTGTGCTGTCGCAATTCAGATGTCACTTGACCATCATTCACCCCTGGCAGGCAGTGGTGATGGGAGCTTCTTGGGGAACCATGGTTTAGCCTCTTGAAGAGGTTTTGTAGGAAAAGAGAAGGGTGGTGAGTTTCCCCGAGTGCTGTTACTAGAACTGCAATTCTAGATGCAGCAGGTGACTGACCCAGCAGTGTCTCTGGTCCTGGGTCTAGAAAGGGCCAGATGTCCTTTGGAACTGAGTAGGTAGCAGACCCTCACATGTACCCACAGACCACCCACGTGCACCCACCTCCTCATTGCTTCTCCAGCGTCCACCACGAGTGAGACTCAGTGGACTCGGGGACCTAGGGATTCCATGTTTGCAATTTGACATGAAATTAAGATTACTGTTCCTAGATTTAAAAAAGTACGTATGATAACCTTACTGTGTCAAGCAGGACTTCATTCTCAAAAGGATCTTTTTAAGCCAGATGTGCCTTACAATCATTTATTTTTACTATAATTTTGTTGAAGTGTAATTTATATACCCTAAAACACACAGATGTGAAAGTGTAGCTTGAATCTGGACAGTCACACACACCTGTGAAACCGTTCTCTGACCACAGTATGCAGTATGTCTTTCACCCTAGAAGGAACCCTGGTGCCTCACCACTCAGAAGCAACCTAATGGTGTTTTAAAACCTGAAAACTATAAGACCCATCAAAAAAGAGCAACTTTAAAATCTGCCATCCCCAGTGAGGACTCGGCAGGAACTAGAGAACAGCATAGGTGCACAGGCGTGAGTACTGTGTTCTTGGTGTCCCAGAGGAACAGCATGCCAGCGTGTGTCACTCTGTCTTCCTGGCACTGCAGTCAGACCCGTAGTTGTCAGCCGTTTAACGAAGTCAGGTAGATTTGCTTGCTGAAGCTTCCTGTGTGTGCAGGTCCCTGCCAGCCACCGTGAGGTGCGCTCCCCTCTCTCCATCCCTGCTCTGATCCCACCCTTGACCTCCTCCACCCACCTCCCGTAGCAGCCAGATCTTGTCCAAACTTAAATGGTGCGTACAGTGCATGTTTCTTCTGAAACCCTCCCTGGGCTTCTTGCCACCCCACTTCACACTGGGCCTGTGCCCTCCCAGAGCTGTCAGGCTGTCTGCCTGGACAGCCTGGTCCCCCTGCCTGACCCTGTCCTTGCTCCTCACCCTCTTGTCTTCATTCCACATCTGCTCTGCCTGACTGCAGTACCCCCATCAGAGCAACTGCTCTGTGCCCTGATGACCTTGGCGATAGGATCGATCTGCAGGGATCTTCTTCATTTTTCTTCCTTTGTCTTCTGCCTCTTCCATTATACTTGAATTTCATGAGGGCAGACACTGTGTCTTTTGGGGACTCCCAGGAATAAACATATTCACAAAGTAGATTCCAAGTGAGTCTTCATGGAATGGGACTCAGCCCATGAAATAATAGACATTAAATGACCACCTCATATAGACACCAATGAGTTTAAAGAAGTGTTGAGCATATCCCATCATGCTCAACTTCTGTGTCCCATCATGCTCTGCTTCCATGTCCCATCATGCTCAGCTTCCATAGCAGCACCAAAGAGGGAGGAGCAGGCTTTCCTGTGTATGTGCTTAGAACTGGTCTCAACAATCTGGGTTTGAAACTCCAGGCAGGAAGAAACATGGAAATCTTTTTTTTTCTTCTTTTTTTCTGTTTTAGCTTGCTTTTAGCTTTTCGTGATTAGAGAAAACTTTAGAAATGAAGGATGTGAGCAGAAAAAAAGAAATGAAAAGCAAAGAATTGGAATTTGAGTAGCTTTAAATGAACAGCTTGGCAGAGAAAGACCCTTTCTCTGGGGGTTGACACAAGTCCAGGCAAGGATAGAGGTTTGTCATGCTTTATCTGTAAGCTTCAGGTTAGCTAGCCAGGAAATGGCCATAAAAGAATGACTGTGAGAGGTACTTAGCTCTCCTGATTTACTTTTTTTATTGTTTACTCTGAACCAGACTTTTTTTGGTATTACAACATTTTTGACCAAATAATTCATTCTCGTGGGGTCCATCCTGGGTATTATAGGGCATTCAGCAGTATCCTGGCCTCTGCCTCCTTCATATCAATAGGTGTCCCTGAGCTATGACAAAGTAAATGCCTACAGACCTTGCTGGACACCCCTGGGAGCCCCGAGCTATCCTGCTTCCAGGTCTTGCTCTAATATAAGGATGGTTTGAGGACCAAGAGCATCACTGCATTGGGGAACTTGTGAGAGATTCAGTCCCCACCTCTGTTCTGCTGAGTCACAATCCTCATTTGACCAGGCCCTCAGTAAGATCCTGTATACATTAGTATTCTAGGTCCACTACAGATTGCATTGAATTTACATAAATAAAACATGGACATTTTGGTGCTGTCATTAAGGGAGATGGAGGAAGGAATACTAGTCTTGTGTTTGATTCAGTGTTGGTGACCCCTCTTGGTGACTGTCCCTCAGCTCCAGGCAGAAAAACCATGTGACAAGATAGTGACAGCTAAACAGGGAGTTCTGGCCTTCTAGAAAATGGTTTTTTCACCAGCAGAGATGGCCTTCTGTGACCTGCTATGATCATGTATCACATGAGTGAATACAATCAAGATTCTTTGAAATGTTTCACCCGGCACTGGCCCATGGATTGGATAATTAGTGGGGGCAAGGTTTGTGGGATGGGGTTAAGTAAGGATGTCATGCTTGCTCTGAAAACCACAAATTACCCCTGGCTTCTGATGATTTATGTTCTTCTTTTCACAAAGGCCCATGCTAAAAAGACCCACTCCTGTAGGGGCAGCATTAACCATACCCATCAGGTGTATTGAGATCACTGTCTCTAGATTGGATAGGGAGTTCAACAGGGTGACATCACCTGCACAGCAGTGTACGTGGAAAACCTACCACAACTCCCCTCTTTCTGAGCTGCAATGGTGGACTGAATGGTTGCCGAAGCAGCCCTTACCTGCTGACAGACACTGCACACAGGCAAGACCACACTGCTGATAGCCTTGCAGAATTGAAGTGATTTGCTCTTCACCTGACAGTCCAGGCAGTTCTTCAAGTTGATAGAGGTTGTCGTCTGCATGCAGCAGGCCCAGCCATGGGAAGCCAGGCCAGCTTCAGCGCGTGGTTTCCCAAGTCATCCGGCCTCTCCTTCCCAGCACCCTGGGAAGGGAACCCCAGAGCAGGAGAGCCGCCAGCTTTTATGTGCACTTCCAACTGTTCACATCACTTCTCCCCAAGGTCTGTAGGCTGAGCTCAGCTGCCTGACCGCGGGGGAGCTGTGGGGTAGTCCAGCTGTGTGCCCAGGGAGAAGGCACTCTGGGCCGTGGGAACTGGATCAGGGAGATCTCCAGAGCCTCTTTAGGATTCTAGAGGCTCTGTGCTGCCTGTTGTGCCCAGCTTGGCCAGCACAGGCTCGCTCACTGCTGGGCAGGGGGATTGAGGCACCCTTTGTCTTCTTAGGTGCAACTGCTGCACAGGTAAGTAAGCCCCTGCTGCATGGACCAAAGCACTGTCTCGTGTTAGTGAAAGGAAAAAATAAAGAAGTGGGACCTCTGGGGAGCTTCGCAAAGGAGACCTCAATTTTTAGCTATTCTGAATATATAATACTTATAAATGCAGAATGGGAAATCATTACTAACAGAGATTTACTAAATGGGATGTAATATATTGCTGTGAGCTAATTTCATGCAAACATAGGATGTTCTTTGTTAAATACTGGAATTCTGTGATTATCTAGCCCTTCCCATTCCCTGTCTAGATGCGCTATGAAGTTGTAATCCCTCCCTCATGAGAGCCGGGCTCTCCTACCCCTGACTGCATGGCTTTGCTTCCTTAGGGTTTGAATGCGGTATTTGACATCTTGGTGATAGGCAAGTTCAATGTTTTAGAAGTGGTCCAGAAGGTACTACGTAAGGACAAGTCATTAGAGGTGAGTATATACTTTTGTCTCTGGCCCAGACGTGGAAAATGTCAAGCACTTGCTGATTTCAAATGCCATTTTCCAAGCAGTTCTTGCAATTTCAAATTTTAGTGTGGCCAGCCCTTTAATGCACAGTGTCAAAGTCATCGAGTCAGTGCCTGGCTTGGTCACACTTTGGCTTGGAAATTGGCTACAGCAGGGGCTTTGCTGTGTCTCTTCAGAATCTGGGCTCACTCAGGAGCGGGGGCCTCCTCTTCCGAGTGACCCTCCTCACCTCGGGTGGGGCCAGCGTCCTCTACATGCGCTGGAGAATCATGGGAACCGGCCCGCCGGCCTTCACCGAGGTGGACAACCCAGCCTCCTTTGCCGACAGCATGTTGGTCAGGGTGAGTCTAAGTCTGCAGCCCTTAGGCTTGAAGCATCAGGGGCGGGGTATGAGTGAGCACTGTACACTCATCTGTGGGGAGCTGGTTCCAGGACTGTCACTGATAGCCAGATCCACAGCTCCAAGTCCCTTGTGTCAGATGGCAGTGTGTTTGCACACCACACACACCCTCAGGTGGACTGTAGGTCACCCCTGGATCATATGGAATGCCTGATACAGTGTCAGCACAGTACCCCATTTATGAGCATTCATGGAAGTACCTGGTGCACCCCAAATTCAAGTTTTGCTTTTTAGAACTTTCTGAAATGTTTTCTCCCAAGTATCTTTACTCCATGCTTGGTTGAATCTGCAGATGAAGAAATTAACCTGCACAGATGCACCTGTATTTCCTTTGTAATAAAAAGGAAGGAAAGCCAGTTCCTTTTCATTTCAGCTTCCTTGCCAGTCTTGTTGAAATGCCCCTGACCCCTGAGGTGGCAAATGCAAAATTGATCAGTAATAGCTTTGAAAGTCTAGCTGTGTCAAGCATCTTTTTTTTTTTTTTTTTGTAAGGTTTTGGCCCATTTTTCTAAAGGCAGTTGTACCAAGGTGAACATTTCTCTCAGCTCTGCAGGAACTGAACGAACAGCTGCCAAAGCCAGTTCTTAGGTCATTAGGCACATAGGTGACCCCAGAGCCTCAGCTTTCCTAGGATGGGCTCCAGGCATGGCCCAAAATGTAGCAGGTCCACTCCCTGGCCTGATAGCAGGGCTGTGTTATTAATATATTAAAATCTGAGCTTATTTAATAAATTATAGGTCATTCTATACTCTTATCTACAAGCTAGCAATATTTTCTTTCTATGCAATTGCTATTCTTAAACAGAGCCCTCAAAAATGAAGTTCAGATATGTACGTGTAATTATATTCCTTCAAGTTCAGTATCCCATGAGTGTTTGTTTTCCTTTTGACCGACAGGCCATAAACTATAATTACTACTATTCATTGAATGCCTGGCTGCTGCTGTGTCCCTGGTGGCTGTGCTTTGATTGGTCCATGGGCTGCATCCCCCTCATTAAGTCGCTTGGTGACTGGAGGGTGACTGCCCTGGCAGCTCTCTGGCTCTGTCTAATTGGCTTAATACGCCAAGCCCTGTGCTCTGAGGACAGCTGCAGGAGACGGTAAGAGGCGGCCCTGAGTTGTAACTTTTATCCCAGATGCGTTTGGCTAAACATAGCCCTGATCTTTTTAACAACTGTGCAGATGATGAGGACGACATTGTTTCAGCGCATCTCAGCAGCGAGAACGAGTTCCCTGCCCTTGGGACCTGAGTGTTCCTTCAGCTACAGGGACGGGAAGTCAGAAGGGGAGCGTGGGTGACTGTTGCATCTCCTTCCACCCAGCAGCGCTTCGAGACCCTTCCCGCTGTAGGCAGAAAGAGTAACTTATGATCAGAACAGAGAGCGTACTTGTCGTATCCATTATTTTACAACTGTAAAAAAAAAAAATGTGACTGTGATGGTGAATCCTTTGTTGTTGTCAGTTACAAAATAAGCTGTAGTCCCACAGGGACCTATTTTTTTCTTGACAGAAAAAAATTTCTAAAAGGTTGTTTTATGAAACAGAAATGTTTAAGGTAATTTCCCATTAACATAAACATCCATGGAATTAGTTAGCAATTTCTCAAAATAAGTTTTGAGTATACCTGCATCTTAATTCGGTCTAAAGACCAGAAAGTTTCAGTTGCAGTCAGTTTACGTACGTGTGAGGTGGGATTTAAAAAAAAAAAAACACCACAGGCGCAGAGTCCAGGAAGGAGCTACCAAAATGACCTGGCTTCTTCACCTGTCACATTATAGGGGACATCAGGAATGATCAGGAAGTGCTTCGTGTTCAGCTTTCTTTGTGCTTCACTGGCCGAGCTTCAAAAAATGACGTTAGTTTATATTTCAGATTTTATAAAGTTTAAGCCACCTCATGAATAGTATTCTCGAGTTTAGAAGGAAATTTTCCCATGAAAACTACATTGAGCTAATCAGTACCTCAAGGGAAAGGAATTAGGTGGATTCTAGGGCATTGTGTTTCAAGTGTAGTCATTTTTGACTTTATTGATATGGATTGTATGATTTATGAGTTTACCTTTATGCTTGATATTAAATGTCTTTGTATTATTTAACATCTTATCCTGGACCACCAACTAAACTCTCCCCTGGTGAATTTTTTTTCCCTTCTGACAATGGTCCCTTTCCTGAAGTGATGGCATGAAACAAAGAAAGGTCTTTGTCACAAATTTAATATGAAGTAGGGTGTCCTTCATGAGAAGTCTGGAAAGAGCCATTGGTTTAAGCACTTTTCTCCTTCCAGAATCCTGACACTGGGGCTGGGATTTCTTGTGATCCCGTTTCTCCCTGCAAGCAACCTGTTCTTCCGAGTGGGCTTCGTGGTGGCAGAACGCGTCCTCTACCTCCCCAGCGCCGGCTACTGTGTGCTGCTGACCTTCGGCTTCGCAGCCCTGAGCAGACGCACGAAGCAAAAGGTATCCACGCAGCCTGCACCGCTCAAAGCAGCACCGCCCCGCAGGTCACTGATGGTGTCCACCATGTCTCTCTGTCTCTCTCCCTAAGAAACTCATCTCTGCCTTCGTCCTGGGGATCTTACTCATCAATGCACTGAGATGCGTGATTCGCAGCGGCGAGTGGAGGAACGAAGACCAGCTTTTTAGAAGCGCCCTGTCTGTGTGTCCCCTCAATGCTAAGGTACCTTGGCTACCAGGCTTCTTTCACAAAGATGTTGCTAGGAAATGTTGGAAGTCTTCCAGCTGGGGAGGAGGAATGAGTGGCAGTGGGCAGTGTGTAGGATAAGAAGGTGACCAGATATTTGGGTTTTCTTTTGCCAGTTAGAGTATAATATAGTCAAAATGATTCAAAAGAAATCATGAGGGCTGGGCATGGTGGTGCCCCCCTGTAATCCCAGCACTCTGGAGGCTGAGGCCGGAGGATTGCTGGGAGTTCAAGGCCAATCTATACTATAAAGTGAGTTCAAGGCCAGCCTGAATGGCATAATGAAACCTGTCTCAAAAAGACCAAAAAAAAGAAGAAAAAAATCATGAAAACCTGACCATGTCAGCGCATAGTATGCACAGGAAGCATCAGTCATCTTGTAGTGCTGTGATCACCTATGCATCGGGCAGGCTGGCTTCAGATGAGGCACAACGCTGACCACTCAGCACAGTCTTCAAGCCTGCACTGTGTCATGGGCTGGCCTGGGCCACCTCTGGGCGGAATGCAGAGGTAGTCATAGCTACAGTGGCGTCATTGGATGGCAGAAGTTTGCATTACGTTGAGCGCTGCACAGTCCTGTACATTTCTGTCCCCTTCGAGCCTGCTTCCAGTGCCTCAATCCGGCAGGTTAGGTAAACAGAAGCACACAGACATTCAGGTTGGCAGTGTTTCTCATTGACATTGTCTAGGGAGATTTTATTCACGTGTACGTTTCATTTGTTTCTGAGCCAGGCTCTTGCTAAGTCCCAGCAACTGGCGTCACACCGTCCTCCCGCCTCAGCCTCCCAGGAAGCAGCGATTACAGGCTCATTGTGCACTGCCCTGCTCACTTGTATTTTTTTGCTGAATCCAAGCTTTTTACTTAACCAGGTTCATGTATCTTTGGGCCGAACTAAGCTTTTTTCAACTTCCAGTGCCCTTTTTTCTAAGACGGGAAGAATGCCTCTCCGCTAAGTTGGTTGTGAGGCCTGAAAGAACTGAGACACCTTAATGTGTCCGCACATAGTAGGTGCTCAGGCAGTGTTGGCTGTCATAGGTTCCTTTTAGTTTTGATTTCACATTAGTGGCAGGAAGGGAATTCTGTGTGTGTAAAGTAGGGGTCAAGGCCTTAGGTTCAAAGGCTTTTCTGTTAGTGTAGGTTCTGATCATCAGACAGGTCAGGCCACCTGGGTATTTAAATACAATCTTCCTGTGGGGGCAGATCTCCGGGGTTTGTCACATTTCCATTTTCTGTATTTAAGGGAAAGCAGTCATTTTAGGCAAATTATGTAAATAAAACTAAGGAAGAGTTGACCTCTTTCTGTCACCCTGAAGCAAAGGGTCAGACTCCTTAATTGTCTTTTCTACAATTAAAACATCTCTTTGGAGTTTTATACCTGAGAGGTGTAGATGAGAGTAAATTACTTTGCACTTTTATCTTTGATTGGCTGACTGATCAGTTTCTTTCATGCTATTACAAAGAAACTGTCTATAATTTAATTTGGTAGATGTGATTAGATTTGCCTTGTTTTTACCTTTCTGTGTGAATAACAGTCATTACCTATTCCATTTGTATCATTCTTTACCATGAGGTACTTAGCTTTGTTTCTAGAGGCTTAGTAGTTAAATCCCCTGATCCACCTGCTCTGGACATTGTTTTATTTTTTCTAGGTGGGAGAAACTGAGACATAAAAAGTTAAGCCAATGCTGTGTAATTTGAGAGGCTAGGTAGAGGTCTGTAGTGCTGCGCCCTGGAAAAGGGGGAGAAGGGCAGGGGCGATGCCCCCTTCCGGAACCCTACCCCGCAGAGGATTTCACACGCAGCGTGCTCAGAAGCCCAGCGCGCACACACATAGGTGTGCATGGTGTTTAAGGGTGTGAGTGTAGGTTTCTGTTTTTAACTTACGGAGTACATACAGGGCCTCACTTCCATCAGACCCACTGGTGACAGAACTTTCTTCAGTGGTGCTGCTCAGTATAAGCAAGATGCAATTGGATTTTGTGTCAGTTTGATGCTTTTTACTTTTTTTAATCTCTGTTGTGAATTGAAGGGTCATAAAATCATCTTCCTTTTTTTGAAAAAAGCTAGGTCAATTTCAGGGAAGAGAGCTCATGTAGGAAATCATGTCCCTCCTTCTGCGTCACACAGGGCAGACTTCTGCTTCCCACTTGCCCGTCCTTGACTATTAAGTGAGCAGGTGATGCCCAGATTTATAAAGCAGCACTCACCTATGTGGAAGGATCACAGTATCAGAGTAGGGAGTGCCCAGGCCTGGCCTGCGTTTAAGTCACCTGTGCCCTGGATGTGGTTCGTATTTATTATTAGCGATTAAATTGAGCCAAATGGAAACTAAATTCAGGAGCCTGCTGGGGCCGAGAGTCCAGGTATCTTGATTTATTTGCAGTCATTTTTAGTTCACAAAGCTTCCATATATGTTGCACTTAGTAACAACTCTGATACAATTCCTGTTCTTTTAACAGTGAAAAGAATCATATCCCACCATGAGGTGCTTCCTTAATGAGCAACCCCGGATGCTTATAGGATTTTTATGTGTTGAAAACATTTTAAGCTTAACATCTAATGTTGGCAGAATATTTGAAATGAACTGGTATAGCCCTGGTGTTAATAGCGCCTTTCCTTACAGCTGCTTTTACCTGTTTGCATTTACACGTCATCCAGCTGTGATGTTTGTTTTTATTCAGCTTCTCTGCTGGCTCAGTGCCTTGGCGCATGTAGCAGTAAGGCTGGAGGGAAAGTTGAATAAACAGACTTTTTTTAGTCTTTTGTACACCACAGAAACAAAACCACTCACTCTCTAACATTATTTCAAGTAACCTGGTTGTCAGGTTTGTGTTGTGGTTTGGTTTGATTTTACAGTCGTGAAAGCTGTGTCCTTTTTACCGAATTTACAGAATCGCCTCTGTATAATCGTAGGGGAGGAGATGCAGCAACATTTGTTTGAGCCGAAAAAGCAGGAGTTGCTGGTTGTGGCTTAGTTAAAGTTACTAGAGTGGCGGTCATGCTGCCACCTTTTCCCTGCTCAGGGCTTGATTCTGAAACAGTGGCTGGAGCCAGTTCCCTTGAAATTGTCTCAAGAAGCTTAAGGTTATTAAGACCCTGTCTCGGGAAGTTGTGGAAGATGGTGGATTGATAGGTAGCACGGTAGAGAGCCTCTGAGAAAAACAACTCAGATCCTAGAATTTAACACCATGGAGAAGGCCAAACAAAAGGAGAGGGATTCTCACGACCCAGGAAGAAACTGAGGAAAGAAAGAAAGAAAGAAAGAAAGAAAGAAAGAAAGAAAGAAAGAAAGAACAGAAGGCTGGAGCTAGACATGCTCTCACAGGAACTGGTCCTGTGCTATGCTAGGCAGAAGGCTGGAGCTAGACATGCTCCCATTGGACCCAGTCCCGTGCTATATTAGACAGAGGCTAGAGGTAGAAACAGTCCCATCGGATCCAGTCCCAAGCTGTGCTGGATGTGTCTTGGAGTTGGGAGACTCACAATCGAGCTGAAGTTGCGGTCCTGCCAAAATCAGGGATTGGTGAGCCCAAGACCCTTAGCAGGAGGATGCACTGCAACAAGTAGTGGGGCGAGCTGCACTAACCCGTGGTGAGTGCTAGGAATTAGGTCCTGTGGAGGGGGTGACTGGCTGGATGACATATTGGAGTTGGGCAGGACAGGCCTGAACCTGCAACTGCAGTGGTGTCAGTTGGCTGCTCCTGGCCCAAAGCAGACTGGTGGGATCTGTTTGACCTGGGTCACACCCTTGGTCAGGACCCAGTAGCCAGAGACACAACTGTCCCGAGCCTGTGACATCCACAGGGCACAGACTAATGTGCTGAAGGCACTCACTGGCTGACTGGCTCAGAGGAGAGGGGCCAGCCCACATCACCTCTGCGTGCACCTCACAGATCAACAGCAAACTGGAGAGGGCAGCAATCCCCTAGCCAGCACACTTCAGAAAAACCGTAAGCAATATGGAAAGGTCCTGAGACCTCCACCATTCACCTGTCTGAAGGAAACCAGAAACATGACAAGAGAAAGAAACAAGAAAAAGCCTCCAGCTGCTGACCCAGGGGAAATAAGTCTAGGAGAAGTAAATACAGAAAAGATTGAGGGCAGCAAACATGCAATATCGGACATGGCCTCATGGAAATAAATACTTCAATTTCCTCATTGACAAACTTAAAACTGAAATTCTAACTCAAGTGAAGCAAAAAATAAGATTAATAAAAGAAATGCTAAGCACCTCTCAAGAAGACACAGATGGAAGAACAGAGGAACCCAGAAAAAGGAGAGAAACCTTTGATGAAGAATATAAACAAAATGTAGAATACATGAAACAGATTCAAAGAGATTACCAGGAAATTAAAAAACTCCATTGAAAGCTGGCAAAATTTCTTGACAGAAACTAAAGATAGACTTTCAAAACTTGAAGATAGATTTGCAATGTGTGATCGTGAAAGGAAAGATCTCTTAAAAATAACCAGGAACCAGGAAGTAACAATACAAAGGCTAGAAGATGACAAGATGACCTATAACTTAAGAATAAAAAGCATGAGCAAAAAAGCAGGGGTAAATACAAATGAAATACAAAGACTATTCAAGAAATAATTAAAGAAAACTTCTCAAGCATAGGAAATGGAAGTGATGTTCAGCCATATAAGGCATACAGAACTCCAGCCACCTACAACCAAAACGGAGCTACACCCAGACATATAATAATCAAGATCCCAGAAATTCATTCCAAGAACAGAATATTAAAAGCAGGCAGAGAAAAGAAACAGATCACCTATAAAGGAAAACCCATCAAAATCACAACAGACTTCTCAACACAAACTATCAAATCAAGAAGAGCTTGGAGCGAAGTATTCCAAGCCCTGAAAGAAAATAACCTCCAACCCAGATTGATGTACCCTGCAAAACTATCACTCAAAATTAATGGAGAAACAAGATATTTCCATGGCAAAGAGGAACTGGGGGAGTTCGTGACCACCAATCCAACCCTACAAAAAATACTGAAGGACATTTTAGAGAGAGAGAAGAAAATCACCAGGATTCCAGGAACAATGACAGAGAGACCTCAATGAACGGGGCAGACAGTGGAATGAAGGAGAAAAGTAAATAACCAATGGCAGAAAAATAGTATAGCAGAGATGAGGCAGAGAAGATTGGCTATAATCTCTAACACAGATGGCCTGGATACACTAACAAAAAGAAACACAGGCAGAGTAGATCAGAGATAGGGTCCATCGAGATGCTCTGAATAGGAAATACAATCAATCTGAAAGAGGGTTAATGAACTGAAAGTCAAAGGTGAGAAAACTGCTCTATGTGACAGGGAACCAGAGAGAATTAGGGACAGCTCATCCAGCAGCTGCAGATAGAGTGGAAACTCATGACACTTTCATGCAGTGGAAAACTCCTCAGCTATAAGGAAGGAAAACCTTGAGGCTTTAGTAAGTAAAGGAATACAATTCATGATCAGGCTCAGGGGTGAAAGGTTCAGAAACACTTAGGTAGATAGCGGGTTGCCCCCCTAATCTAAAAACTAAAGGAGTTAGTGGAACCTGAAATGTGCAAAGCACCTGAGAAAGTGAAAGGGGAGGAATGTCTAAAAAAGGAAGGCAGAGGACATTGTTAATAGTGATCAGAATTTAAAAGCCACATTATTCTTATCGCTCTGTTTAGTTTGATTTTATTCTGTTCCAGTCTATCTACTCATACTAGATTTGAAAGCACAGACAGCTATCCCAAAAATAGCAGGATATACTACCGTAACTATCCTTAATTTCCTGTTCACTTAAACTGAAGCCCTGTATTACTTACACTGTCTTGCTATGACTGATCTTATTTGAATATGGTTTATTACATCACTGTTTTGTCCTGACTGATTTTATTCGAATCTGGTATGCTTGATAGTATCAAGTCTGAGAGTAGAGGCAACTACTCTGAAGATGACAAGATTCAATAGGATACCCATACCAGTTTGATTATTCTGTTTTGTTTTGACTGATTTTATTCAAATCTGGTATGCTTGATAGTATCAAGTCTGAGAGTAGAAGCAACTATTCTGAAGACAAGATTCAACAGGATACCCATTCTGGTTGGATTATTAACTGCTTTTGAAGTCATATAATGTCTCCAATATTTTGTTTTTATTAATATTGCTATGTACTGCTACATTCAATTATACTATGCCTGATATAGACAATTCTATTGAAAATAAGAGGCATCATAGTAACTACTGTACATCACCTCGTATTGTGGTTCTATATGACTTTTTCGTTTCGTGTTTTTCTAGGAATTTGCTTTGTTGTCTTGTTTTGATTTGTGTTTCCCTGAAATATAGAAAGGATAGGTATACATGTAGAGATTCATGCATGTGAAGAACTTCTAAACCATTTATGAGAATTGATTATAGTTATTGTAAAAAAAGAGAGAAAAAGAAAGTACTCTAAAGTGTATAACTGCATTTATGTTTAAGTGTGTAAGATTGATAATCATATTGCTAAGTTTTTGTGGATCATTGAACAGAACTGTTTGCAGTCTCACTGTTTAAATGTCCACTTTGTATGCTTTACTTATGTAACTTGAACAACTACTTTAAGAGGAAAATATATAATTATCAACTAGTGATTTCTTACTGTTTTTCTTTAATTATGTATTATTTCTACCCTCTTTCTGTTTTGTTTTTTCTTTAAATAAAAAAAAAAATTGTAGGGGAGAGCTATCACCAGGTCTTAATTATGTTCCCTTCTTGGACTCAGTCAGACTCTTCCCTCAATCCGTGACAGTGACAGCCATGTGATATCCAGAGCGCACTCTCCTCCCCCTTGGTCACCCTGGATTCTGCTATCTAACAGAGCAGTGTCCACTCTGCAGAGGGCGGTTGGACTCTGAGCTTTTAACAGAGAGAGCAAAATTTTCCTGGAGTGAAGGGAAGCCGCAGGAACCTGCTACTGGTGATCATTTACCATTGTCAGTCTCCCCGCATACTCACAGCCGAATGGGTATGCAGCATCCTCTCCTGGGTGCCACTTGTCTTTACGTTGCATGGTCCCACAAGGAACTTTGGATCATTAATAAATGCCTTCAGCAGTCATCTTCAGGGTTCTTTGTTCAGGTCCCAGGTCCTCTTTGTAATTTATTCTGAGCCAAGTCTGATGAAGAAAATGCCCTCCATTGGCTTCTGCAGTCTAACATGATATATTAGTCAGCTGTTCTGTTTCTGGCACAAAATACCCTATACCCTACAACATAAAGGAGGAAAAGTTTAATCAGCTCACAGTTTCGGAGGGTTCAGTTTGTGGTCAGCTGGCTGCAAGGCAGAAACATCATTGTTGTAGGCAGGACCTGGCAGAGCAAAGCTGCTCACTTTATGGCAGCCAGGAAGCAGAGCACAAGGGAAGAAAGCCAGAAGGAAGGGGCCAAGGACCACATATGGTTCCAGAGGGCACACCCATGACCCACCAGACACATCCCAGAAGTGAGCTTTACTGAGCCAGTCAAGTTGACAGTCACACAGGTGGCTTGAGAATTTTTAGTAGGTTTGCACCTGTGAGTCCTGCTGTCATCTGTTTTATCCTCTATTTGTTAAAAATTATTTCCTTTCCCTCTCCCTTCTTCTCTCTGTCTCTGTCTCCGTCTCCTCTCCATAACATAATTAACCATTTTAGTTTCTTACAAAATTAAAAACAGGTAAGATGGAGCACACCTGTCATCCCAGCACTTGAGAGGCTGAGGCAGGAAGATTGCTGTGATTTCAAGGCAAGTCTGAGCTACATGGTGAATTCAAGGCTAGGCTGTGCTGTACAGTGATTACAAAGCCAGCCTGAACTACGTAATGAGATCCTGTCTCAAAAAAAAAAAAAAATAGAGTTGTATAATTATTAGTGATCTAGTCATTCAGTTTCTGACCCAAAAGAATTTAAAGCAGAGAACCAGATATTTGCACCTATGGGTTTATGGTAATATTATTCACTGTAGCCAAAATGTGGAAACCATCCAAGTACCCATTGGCAAATGAATGGACAGACTGGTATGCACATGTGGTGGAATATTATGCAGCCTTTAAAAGGATGGAAAATCTAACTCATGCAACCACATAGATAAAACTTGAACATTCAACTGAGTGAAATAGGGCAAATACTGTGTGGCTTTATGTGAGGTAGTCAAACTCAGAGACAAAGTAGAATGATGGTCATGGGGGAGGAGAGAAGGGTGCTGTTATTTAATACAGACAGAGTTTCCATTTTGCAGAATGAAAGGAGTTCTAAAGTTGGACAGTGGTGGTGGGTGCAACCATGCGAATGCACCAATACCCTGGAGTACACAGCCTGAAAATCCCCAAGATGGCACGTTGTGTATGGGTTTTACCACAGCTAAAAAGTAAAATTTATTTGTCACCTCAAATAAAATGATCCTTATTAAATAATTTAAAAAACTAACCACGTAAGCTGGGTGCAGAGGTGCACACCTCCAATCCCAGCACTCTGGAAAGCCGAGGCAGAAAGGTTGCAAGTTCAAGCCCAGCCAGGATAACGCAGCAAGACCTCAGCTCACTTCCAGATCTGTGCTGCCTCTGTCCTTAGGGCAGTGAGCAGCCAGCCAGCTGCTGTCTGGGCTTCCCTTTGCTAAGGAGCCCCTTCATGTCCCAAGTAGGAAACACCTGGCCAGGACACTACCCATGATGCACCTGCCTCCAGAGCCCTTGCTGTGACACCTCTGCTAACGTGGTGGTTTGATCGGAGCCCTGTAGGGCTTCTGCCCCCCTGCTCGGGTGTCCTCACAAAGGATGAGGGAGCGTGGATTTTTATTCAGTGTCAGCTTAGTTCAGGCCACCCTAATGGAGAAGCACAGCCTGGAGAGCATAAACAAGTACTGCTTCCTTAGCTGCTGGGGCTGGGTATTCCAAGGCGAAGACCCCAGCAGATGTGTTTGGCAGGGAGAGGGGCTTTCCCACCATGGCCCATGTGACAGAGGAGAGAGCAAGAGGGCTCTTGGATTCCATTCCTAAGGGCTCCATTCTGGTGACCCAGTCACCCCCCTCTACCATTATGTTAGGAGCTTAGGGGTTCAGCATATGAATTTAGGGGCCACATAAACATCCCTCCCCCAATAGGCATAAAGCTAAATACTTGTAATGCCACCCACAGAAAGACGTCTGGCAGAAAGGGCTGCATTTGGACAAAATAAACCAAACTGACAGTCATTTTCTTCGTTTCCTGTTCACGTGTACTTGATTATCTCAACTGATGGGGTGTGGGGGGAGCAGGATGGGGATTTGAGAGTTAGTAATAAAAATAGCCATCTTTGTGATCTGGTGTCCTCTGCTGAGTTCACTATTTTTTCTTTCTGTGGCATTTTAGTGATCTATCTGCTCATTACTTCCTGTTCCTCCAGTCTCTTCTTACAGGGCAGGGAATTAATACACAAGGTTCCCGGTAGCAAAAGTCCTGGTGGGTGATTTTTTGTTTAAATCTTTTTCCCTTCTATCTTGAGTTAGAAGATAGAATAGGTGTCTAAACTCTGAACAAAGATGTCTATGTGCTGGTGACCAAATTGTCATCTTTATTTTCAGGTTCATTACAACATTGGCAAAAACCTGGCTGATAAAGGCAACCAAACAGCAGCTATCCGATATTACCGGGAAGCAGTCAGGTACTATGAACAGCTTTACAGTTGAAATATAACGTATACCCACATGGTTTTCGCTCTGCATAGTTTTCACAGATTACAGCTCTGTACACTTAATGACCCCAACTTTGAGATACCAGTTCCTGAGAGTATAGGGGAAACTGCTGAGTCCTGACAGTCAGTTTGGTTTGTCTCTCCATTTCCAGATTAAATCCCAAGTATGTTCATGCCATGAATAATCTTGGAAATATCTTAAAAGAAAGGAATGAGCTACAGGAAGCAGAAGAGCTACTGTCTTTGGCTGTCCAGATACAGTAAGTATTGTGTTTATAATTATGCCAGTGACAGAGAAACAAAGCCCTGCTTTCCATGATTCTAATAAGCCTTTCTTTTTCTTGTTTATCTTTTTAAAAAATGCTCTTCCAGGCCAGACTTTGCTGCTGCATGGATGAATCTGGGCATAGTGCAGAACAGCCTGAAGCGGTTCGAAGCAGCAGAGCAGAGTTACCGGACAGCCATCAAACACAGAAGGAAGTACCCAGACTGCTACTACAACCTTGGGCGACTGGTAAGGTCAGGTACCCCAGATCCATGGAAAGAGAGACAGGGCTTCCCTTTAATAAGAATGAAAGGATAATACTAATACCTATCCAGCACCACCCACTTTATATAAAGTACTTTCATGTACACATATCTCATTTGAAAGTAGCTACTTGATTTCCTTATATATAATGTTGAAGCACTCATAATTCTTAATTAGTCCAATTCTTGAATTAGTTGAGTTTAAGAGTTCACCAAGGCAGTAAACGAAAAAGGTCTGTCAATTAATTAACTTTTAAAATCCTCTCTGCCCTGAAAATCAGTACTTCAGGAGTAACTTCCTGTTAAACATCAGTCTGATTTTAAAACATAAATGGGATAGAATGTGAGATTTCAAAGCAAACCTGTAGTGTGATTTCTGAGTTTCCTTGTCCACCTTCTTTTAAGGACCAGATCTCTGAGCTATAGAGGACATCCTTCCCAAAAAAGATAGTTCTGGAAGTTAGGGCATTTATTTGAAGGGGCTTTGACATTGTTTGATAGAAATAGAAAAGTGTGTGTTCCATAATAGCTTGATTTTTTCGTTGTTGTTAGTAGAGTATTTATGAAGATCTGCTCACTAGTGGTTTCCTTGGCAAAGAAAATGAGACACAAATAGTAAAATTCTTTAAACAGGAATGACTGTAACCTCCCCTCAATCAACTCTTTAATTTGGTTTCAAGAAACCAAATATATGTTCCTAGTATATTTAAATTTATTTAATAAAATGGTTATAGGAAAAAGAATTTAGTTCCTCTAAATTTAGCCAAACTGGAAAATACTGTGCATAGTAATGTGGCTTTTAAAAAAGAAAATTTTAAATAATTTTCCAGGTTTTTCTACAGTTAGCCTCCAAGTAGAATAACATGCTTGTGTTTGAAAGAAATGCCTGTGTTTATCCTCATTTTAACCTCCTGAGATTTCTGGTTTTTGTTGTTCTCGTGAATCAAAACCAATAGTTTCCATAACTGATTATGCATCCACATGACCCCACCCTACAGAGATTTACAGAATCAAAAGCTTCATGGAGAATCTATATTTTAAGAATAATAACTTCCTCGGGCTGGGGATTTAGCTCAGTGGCATAAGCACCTGCCTGGTAAGCATGATGTCTTGAGCTCAATCCCCAGTACCAAAAATAATAATAATAATAATAACAACTTCCCCACGTGACTGCAGTACCCTGTCACTGGCCTTGCATTTGGGAAGCAACCATGTCTGAACTTTGACCTAAAGGTCACATGAGAGCAGAGAGGCCTGTTTGGAGAGTGCAGCCTACAAAACATGAGCTGCTTGAAGTTTATTAGAAAACTCGGCTTCCGTCTTTACCGTGGCATGGATGCCTCTGGTCTTAACCTCTCTGTTTCTGGAATGCCTGGCCATGGTTTTGTGAGCTGCAGAGATAGGATTTTATGAATAGAGGCAACAAGATGGCGGGAATGTGGCTATCGAATGGTGAAGACTGACCTTTCGCATGTCACCTAAATCACTCTGAGTGTGTGGTGATGGCTTGTATTAAAAGGTTAAAATGAAGTGATTCGTGTGCTTGTTTGAAAACCACAAAGCATGTTTTGGTTAAAAGATGCCACTTGAAGGCACTGTCTCTTCATGTGACAAAGCAAAGTTAATTCTTCCCTGGCAGCAAACAGGTAGAACAGGGAAGGTCCTGTAGCACAGGCTTCCTGTTGCCCTGCTGCAACTTTCTCCACAAGCACTAGACCTTGCATGCCTTTCTGTTTTCTTTGATGTTTTTTAAAAATTCTGTGCTTTAAGATCTAGTTAGATACTTTGATGAGAAAACAGCTTTCTCAGGCTGGGGATGTAGCTCAGTGGCGTAATGCCTGCCTGGCAAGCATGAGGTTTTGAGTTTGATTCCTGGTACCCAGAGAAAAGAAACAGCCTTGTCTGTGAAACCAGGAGACTGGCGAAAAGCTGAGCTGCTCTCATGATAAGCTCTTTGTGGGAGAGGGTAGGAAAACCTCGGGCAGTTCCTTGGATTTGGAAAACAGAGAATTGATGCTAAACGGAACTTCTGTGAGAGTCACATCCAAAGAAAGGGACTCGGAATGTGAAATACCATCTTTTACTGGGTGCTCTGGTCTTGGGATTCATTGCACTTTCACTTGAAAGCTCAGTCTGTGGCACTGAACAGATTGAGACCTTGGTATTGTTTCCTAATTATGCTACCCGGAATTAGTGTTCCCATGGTGCCTTCCCTGCCCTTCCTGCTCATTGAAGGCTTTTGCTCTCCATTGTGGTTTTATTATCCAGCTTTTGCCCACTTGACAGCTTAAAAGTATTAAAAGCTTAATCTTTAACAGCTCAACCAACCCATTTATTTATTGGCAAATAAGAGGAACTTAATAACTTCAAGATGTCTTTTTTTTAGAAGCCACATTGTTGTAATAGAAGATAGAAATTTGTTTTGATTTCCAAACCCCAGATAAGAAGGTAATATAATGCAGGTCTCTTTGTGAAACAGGAAATTAGGAAGAGCTAGATTATTGGGGCCATATTGGTGGTCCTAGAGAGTTATGGTAAAGGTGCTTGGTAGTATTACTGGAGACAGCTCAAATGATTATGAGTTAGGATGCGTTCAGAAGGGAAAGCATGAGGAGTATTTTAAATAGAGAAGGTTTAATGCGGGGAACTGGTCAAACAATTGTAAGCACAAAACAGAAAGGTAATAGTCACACAGAGATCAGTAACTAAAGGAAAGCCCATAGGCTCGAGAGAGCAAACACAGGAACCTGTTGTCAGCAATTTAACAAGGAACTAAGTGGCAAAGGAACCTGGGAATTGTAGTTTGCAGACCTCTAGTACCACACACCAGAACAGGGTATGGAAGGTGGGTAAAGACTTAATAGGTGAGTAACTTGTTCACTACCCATCTGCCCTGCACTGGGTAGTTCTTGTTAAATCGTCATTTTTCTGTTTCCTATAAAGTGTCTGTTCACTTTGTCTACAAAAATAAGTCTGTTACTTGATTTGATCTGTTATTCTGCAATAAATGGTAATAATAACAAAGTAATAGTAATAAATAGAAAAATACAAGAAGAATTATATTGTGTTGCATAAATGAACTTACGCTCAGTATGGGTGTGTTAGAATGTCCCCACAGGTTTTTGACCAAGTGACGCATGTATATGCCTTGGTGGCAGAATCTGACTTGAAGAATCACTGAGATATCCAATAAAGAGACACAATTAAGTGTTGCTATAATTAAGCATCTACATTATTTTAATTTTTTTAACTTTTTATATCACTAATGATACTAAAAGATAAAATATTACCAACTGATTTTCTGAGTCTTGTGGAGAATTCAGACATTTTAGTCCCAGGACTGGATATTCTTTGGTGTTTCCAGAACTCATTAACCCTTTTTGCATACCATACCATCTGCTTGCTGTGTGGGCCACACAGTGAGTCCAAAGGTTTCTGTTGTCTGTTACAAATATACACATGACAGGAAGGGAGAAACCAGCCTTAAACTGATAGGTTGCCATCACTTGTACTTTGTGCTGAGTTAGAGGGATAAAGTACTTTCGGATGAAAGGAGCATTGAAGTGAGTTCAGGGCTGGGGGGCTAGAGGGTCACTTGCTAAAGAATCCACTACTTGGCCACGGTGGCTTTCATTAACCATGCAGACAGAAAGTCAGCCACTTTGTGTTGTTATCAGTGTTAAACAAAATCTCTCAAAAGAAAGCAGTGGATAATCTTTCCTTCCTGTCTGAGGCAAGCTAGGTTCCAGCTTGTCAGAGAGATTTTGCGTGGCCCTGGAGAATTTTCAAGGAATTTGTAAAGTAGGTCTGAGAGACACACATTTTCATAGCATTAAGTTTTGATGTGGATGGGAAGGGGGTCCTGGATCATTCTTCACATGGTGAATCGGACACATGCAGCTTTTAGTCACACAAAGTGTTTGTTTACTATTTTGAATTATTAAAGATGGGATAGGTGGAGACTTCCTAAAAGAAGCATGATGAACAGTTCTTTCTCAGCCTGAAATACAATTTGATATAATCATCAATTAATACATTCTATAGTTAAAACATCTCAGGCTCGAGATCACCCCAAGCTGTCATCCCTGATTCCCCACTTCTAGATGTGTGACATAAGGCAAGTTATTAATTTCCTTACACCTTAGTTGCTTTATCCTAAAATGGGGGTAGTGATAACAATGACCACTTCCTTGGGATTGTTTTGTATGGAAAGCCCTCCTCAGACCTCCTTATAGTCTGGAAAGTTTATATTTGTGATCCTATGGAAAAGTTAGAATTCTAGTGGGTTAATTCTAATCTGCCACTTCCAGTGCATCTGATGGGGAAAATAAAGACACTAAGTCATATTTATAGTTGTGGGGAGCCAAGGAGGTCTTAAGTCCAGCTAGGGTGATGGTCAGACAGAACAAAGGCCTTGACCCAGGGCCAAACCCGGGTTTTATTCATTCATGACGAAGGAAGTAGCTCAAGGATAGTAACAGAGTGGTGGAAAGTACATGACTATTGTGAGCTGGGCTAGGTAGGAGGCCTGAAAGCACCTCTGCAATGTGCAGAGAGAAGGGTGTGCAGGAAGACCAGTCTGCATAACACAGTTGGAGGTAGCATCTGATGTTTTGGGGTTGGTGCCCCGGGAAATTATAGGCTTTCATCTCAAAGCACGATCCCAGCTGACAGCGTGGAACGTGGCTCTCCCTCCTGCCCAGCTCCCTCCTGTTTTTTGGGAGCAATGGGATGGGGAAACACTGACCTGTCGCCTTGCTTCAAAGACTATGTACTAGCACCTCGGCCAGATGGATTTACAGTGCTTAAAGCTAATTGAAGGGATAAGGAAAAGGCCTAGCCAGCTCTCTGCCTATGAATACATGGAGATAGGGCCAGTTTAATGAAGATGGAGATAATTGTTCTTCTTTCAAGGAAAGTCCTCCAGGTGGTCCTCCACAGTTTTGAAAAGTAAATAGGTCGAAGTGAAAAATTAAAAGATCCGTAAAGAAAGGTTAGGTTATCTTTTTGTTTGTTTTGGTGGGGGTTTTGTTGTTGGTGGTGGTGTTGGTGGTAATACTTAAGAGAACAAAACAGCATAAAAATTGGAATATTGATTTTGGGGGGGGGGTTCATTTTCAGTATGCAGACCTGAACCGCCACGTGGATGCACTGAACGCGTGGAGAAACGCTACTGTGCTGAAGCCCAAGCACAGCCTGGCTTGGAACAACATGATCATCCTCCTGGACAACACAGGTGCAGAAGGGCAGATCGGGGAATCAGGAGACGGAGCCCAGCACTGCACTGTTGAAAAACGTGGAAACAGATTCAGTGCTCTCGCCCTCTGATTTTAAAAAATAAATATGTACGGGCTAAATCTTCTGCACCATAATGTCTTTTCCTTTAGAAAGTGAGGTGTCCTGGAGTATAGTGGGATCTGGACATTATGGAAAATAATGCTGCATTTAAAATTTGTGTGGCGGTGTGAGAGATGGCATATGATCTATCTGCCAACCACAGCCTCACCCAGAATGCTAAGGGCACCTAGATGTAAGCAGGAACCCTTCTGGGCTTATGGGTTGAACGAGCAGGGCACCACCCCAAGTCCATGGGCTGTGCACATACAGGAGTCACCCTCTGGTCTACACAGCCTTGGGTTCTTTGAGATATAATGCTAACGTTTGATGATTTGCTTTCTTAGCACAGAACAGACTAGATGCAACCAATTAGAAGTTATTTTGCAACCATTATTTATTTTGTAAAACCATTTATTTTGTAAAACCAGCCACCCTTTAAGAAACCGTGGTATTGATTTGGCATACTTTATAAAATGAGAAAACCATCTAAACAGCATAAGGAAGCTGCAGATTCTCTAAGAAAAACACAGAAAATGCACCTCCATGGACCCGATCAGAAATTAAAAGTGTTACTGTGATACTCTCATTTTGCAAACTCCTTTTCTCTGTTTTGGATATAGCTGGTATCTAGGAGGAAATTAAAACTAATTACTGACTGACTTTGCAGAATCGAATCACAGGCTGTCTGTGTATTACTTCCAAACAGTGCTGAGTTGCTGTGGCTGCATGTGGAAGTGTGCCTTGTGCCTTCCACATGGGTTTCATAATGATCGTATGCAATGCCTATGTTCCCTACTGATCCAGGAGAGACGGAAACACAAGTACAGCATCAGTGCGGTTTTTATTTTTCCTTCAGGTAATTTAGCCCAAGCTGAAGCAGTTGGAAGAGAGGCACTGGAATTAATACCTAATGATCACTCTCTTATGTTCTCCTTGGCAAACGTGCTGGGAAAATCCCAGAAATACAAGGTGGGTAAACTGCAGGCCATAATTTCTTGCACTGGGTGCCAGTAGCTGACAGAAGGCATCAGTATTTCATTCGAAATTAGGCCAAGGCTGTGGCGGCAGTGCACCAGGCTGGCTTAGTCAGTTCGTTCCTGGGAGAAATTGCCCAAAAGGTGGTAAGCAGGGTCAAACCCAGAGCTCAGCCATCATTCACACTCGGGGAGGGGAAGTACTGTGGGGAGACAGTGATCAGGAAGAGCTGGGTGAGGCCCACTCAGCGCAGGGACAGCACCTGCCCCTGTGCCCCGCCCCACCACCTCAGGAAGGGGTGAGGCATTGTCCTTTATGGTGGGCTGGAGCTCTGGGTTTGTGTGTGGGAATTGTGTTCTGCACAAAGAAAAGCCAAGCTGGGTATTCTGGCGCATGCCTGTGTCCCAGCATTCGAAAAGCTGCGACAGGAGGATCACTGCAAGTTCAAGGCCAGCCTGGGCTACCTAGTGAGACCCTGTCTCAAAGAGAAAAAGAGGAGGGGAAGAAAGGAAGAAGGAAAGATAGGAGAGAGGGAGGGAGACCAGTCCATCTCAGCCCATGGAGGAAGAAGCTCTTGCTACTTCCTGGGTCTTGTCGGAGTTACAGGAAGACCTTAGAAGTTGCTAAACAACAGAAACCACATTGGGCCTGCCAGACCGGGTAAGGAGTGGCCTGGGCCTCACTCCCTCTTCATTAAAGGTGACTCTGTGACCTCAGACCTGGTTTTGTATAACACAGTCATAGGCACCGAGAGAACCCCATGGGGACCATCTCTGTGACTGGGTCAGGCCAGGGAACCTGCAGTTCTACCTGGTAGCCCCGGCTCCAGACCGGACCTGCAGGGGGCGCCCTCAGAAACCGTGCCTTGCCCTCCTGAGGGAGGATATCTTCTTTCAGAGTCAGGAGCTGTGTGTTATTTTGATTACTGAGTCTACAGATGAACCCCAAGGCCTAAAGTTAGTAATTAATACTTACTGACCTTTGCCCTGAATTATTTACTTCTTCATTTCTGTTGATTAGGTGTCATTATTGATTCAATTTTTTTCTTTTCTGTCACTGTGTCTCTCTCTCCCCCTCCCTCCCTTTCCCTCTTTCTCCTTCTCTGTCCTCCATCTGTCGTCTCTTGGCTCTTGGCTCTCTCTTCAGTACCGGAAATTGAACCAGGGCCTTCAGGCTGAGCTACATGCATAGCCCTCCTTTTGAATGTCAGGAAGTTTAGTAGCTTCATTATATCTTTATTTAGCATTTCCAGATTTTGCTTCAAAAGGGCTTATTTTTTATTTATTTATTTATTTATTTATTTATTTATTTTTATGGCCCTGCTCGAGGAGCATGGGGGAGGATCACAGGTTTGCGTCCTGGTGACTTTTGAGCCGCCATCCACCTGGGTGGGCTCAGGAGTCTGGGTTCTCCTCTGACGAAGCCCCCACAATTATCGTATTGATTTTCCTATCATGCTGCAGGCTATAAACTGGAATTTCTGTAAAGGGGACAGAACTCAGGGTTTGTTGGCTTCCAGTTTACATGGTTCTTTATTGTTCCAGATACAGTAGAATGGAGAAATTAGTTTCCCACTTCTCTACACACGTTTTCATCCTAGTTGTCAGGGTCAGAGCTCTAAGCCTAAGATAAGAAAACAGGATAAAATCAGGGGCACAGAGCTCACTGTGAGCCTTCGGACAGCTACCAAGTGGGGTGCAGGCAATAACTCCTCTGGCCATGGTCACCCACCCAGCCAGAAGAGTTCTTGCTGTTGCTGGTCTGTCTGTGTCGGTGGGGCCCTGGCAGCTTCTTTGGAGAAGAGGCTGTGGTGATGGCTTGCAGGGCTCTGGGGGACACACCCTCCAGACAGGGGTCTTCTCGGGTTGGCCTATCCTCACCCAGCCACTTGCTGCCTTACATTGTGGTTTGCTTGCCTGATTTCCTTAGGTGGGACTGGGAGGCCCCTGCCTGTTGTTAAAGCCTCTGTTGCTGTCCAGGGTGCTGACAGGCAGGTGTTCTCGCTTGCGTTAAACCCTGGATCCTGCAGGCTTCCACAGCCTGTTCTGAGGCCGAGATGGCAGAGTTCTGTGTTTATGGCTCCAGCAGCCTCAGTTTGCACGTGTGTAAAGTGGAGACTGATCTGCCCAATCTCCTTACTGAATAATAGGAAAAGAGGCACAAGACCCCAATTTGTAACTGTGAAGTTTATATGCTTATAAAATTTTAAGCATTAAAAGGCTCTCTAAACATCATTGCAACCTTTTAGATTTATGTTACTTTGTGCCATTTAATTTCTAATTTGAAGCTGATGGGATCAAGCAAAACTGAGAAAGTAATGTTTCCAGGTTTAATGTGACACTTCCCCCACTGATTTCTCTTTCCGTGTCGCCCTGTTCACTGGACCTGAGTTTAAAAGCAGGTTGCAGTAATAAAGCCATTTCCAGACTCCACATTTATGTCACATCGTTTCAAACTTCTCTTTTTTTCACATCTAGATTCTTCCTGACTTTTACTGGATATTTTTCTTTAAATAGATTCCCATTGTAGGTAACTGTATAAAGTGTGAACACCAGGTCATTACCTGATGCAGGCTACCTGCAGATACAGTCAAGTGAGTCAGTCCTGGCTGCCTACTGTTGCTGGCCACAGGCTCTGGAACTGAGGGGACTCTTAACTTCAAAGGGAGACTGGCAGGTCCTCATGAGAGTGACCCAAAAGTGCAGCGGGGCGGGTAGGGACAGTCTAGCAGAGCTGACAGTTATGCTGTGAGGCTTGGTTTCAGCCTCACGCCACACCACCTGCTTTAACTTCACTGACAGAAGCAGGACACAGGTGGCCCTGGGGATTCACCCCTGGAGGTGCAGACTCAGTTCTGTGTTTGTCCCATCAAAGTGGCTGAAGTGACCTGCTCAGTCCTCTGCCTGGATGGACAGACCCACATTTGTTCCTTCAGAGACACACAGTCATCAAAGCTTTTCTCAGCCCAAAACTTCTGTCAGAAATAGTTTGTCTAAAACATTTCCAAAAATAATGCAGTATTTTCCTTTCTGTTGAGGAAAGCTATCCCTGATTTTAAATGTGACTTTTTTTTTTCTTTTGGTGTAAATTGGCTCATTGCCTGGGTTTTAAAACCTTCAAACCTTCAGACCATCTACAAACCCATCTTCTTTGTTAATCCTATTGCTCTCCTGAGGATGGAACCCAGGGCTTTCACTCAGAGCTACATCCCCACCCCTTGTTTTGTTTTGTTTTGTTTTGCTGCTTTTTTGGGGTTTTTAAAATTATTAAACTGGGTCTTGCTAATCACTAAACTGCTCAGACTAGGCTTGAATTTGTGGTCTTCTGCTTCAACCCTGAAGAGTGCCGGGATAACAGGCCTGCACCTCCAGGCCCGGCTGCGGATGGTTTTTTAAACACCTCACCACTCTCCTGAACAGCCCCGTTAAAAGCCTCATTCAGTAGAGGAGCATTTTGAGAGCTGGGGGTTTGCACAGACATCACTGTGGTGGGGAAACTCCCGACTCCCACCTCCTGGGCACAGGTGCAGGCAGGGCTGTGTCCAGGGGTCCCGCTGCTACCTGAAAGGCTCTACCTCCACTGGGTCACCCCACACTGCCCACCCCAGACATGCTGTCCCGGGACGCCCCTCACCATGGTTCCCTCTCCAGGGTTAGGTACTGGCCCTCACTTCCCCTGGTGGCCTCCTGGTCCAGTCCTTCTGTCTGTCCTTCAGATGCTGTTCTCCCTTCCTGGCCTCCTCATCCCCTCGCAGAGCACAGACCCTGCCCTGGCAGAGCAGCAGACCCTGAGGAGGTCTGAACTCAAGTCTCACCCTCGGCGCCCTTAGCACCGTTGACCGCAGCTCCCACCAGCAGAGGGACATCCATCCCCTCGGGCCTGGAACTGGGGTCCATAGAAAACTAGCCTGCTTCTCACCCACAAAACAGTTCTTGCCTGTGGGTCCTGCATCGGTTTTCGGGCAAGGGAGCATTTTAAGTAGATTTTCATTGTCTCACCTTGTGTACTCAAGTTTCAGGTTTTAAATGGAAATGTTTGAAAATCATCAGAAACAGCATCAACACGCTGCAGCCCATTTGATTTGGGGGTTTTGTTTCATTTTTTTCCCATTTACTTGGTACAGCAGGAGAATCTTACGCTGCCATGAAGGTGCCCAACTTGACACTGTTTCTAAAATGCAGGGGTTTCTCAGAGCAAGGGGCTGCCAGCCTTGCACAGTAGCAAATGCAGTCTGGATTTTTTAAGTTTTCTACCTATAAAATTGCATGTGGGACATGAGAGCCAAAAGTAATCGTCCCCACACCAACGGGCTTGGTTGTGTAAGCTTGGTGTGCTGCCAGTCACAGATTGCTTGGCCTATTCAGACAGGAAATGTAGGGGAAGCGGCCAGTGGCCCTCAGCACGTGTCAGGGGGCACAGATGAAGCATCTTTATCTTTGAATGCTACAGTAGAAGATGACCACGTGATGTGCCACATTTGCCACATTTGGAAGACTGCGCCCCACATCAGAGTGTCCACACTGGAAGTGTGGGTGATTGGGAGAGCACGCAAATCTGTCCAACAATGAGTGCGTGCGCATCGGGGGCATCTGGTCACAGTCATACACAGTACTGTGACAGCTTCCATGATGTAGCATTTCTTCCTCATTCTCTCTGCTTGTTCTTTGTAGCTGAACAGGCTGCTTCTGGGTCACCAAGGGCATCATGGATTCTCGGGGAGGTTAACCAGGCCCCACTCCTGCCATCAGAATCCAGGCAGAGAGGTCACCAGTGCGGGCTGACGGGCAGTAGCCCAGTGTCTTCTCTGGGGGTCCTCTTCTGTTCTTTCTACCTCCCCTCCTCTGCCTCTGCACATGGAACCAGGAGACTGACTGGCAGTCACAGGATTCCAGCCGTTTCCAAGAGGCAGATGGCAGAGCTCACAAGCAAACTTGCCCCTCCCTGTGGTCACTATTGCGTCACCACAATGTCCTTGCTGGCTCTCTGGCGCTAGTTTCTGGAATTTTGAGGTGATACAAATCAAGGATGGCAGAAGTGTGAAAAACAGGCAATGAAACAGGGAGGCATTTTCACTTCACGTACAATACTTTCCATGTGCTTCATTTTTTAGGAATCCGAAGCTTTATTCCTCAAGGCAATTAAAGCAAACCCAAATGTTGCAAGTTACCACGGGAATTTAGGTAAGGAAAGTTCCAATTTAAATATTATTTTAAGAGAAAAAATTTAAAAAACAACAAAAGCAAAATAACAAAAACAATAGATGTATAGTTTTCAAAACAAGATGATAGGAATTTAACAGTGGTAGTTATATTGCATATTGTTATCTTCAAAATAGTTGCTCAGGTTACCAGATGCAGGAATAAAACAAAACAGTAAAACGGAGCAAAGCACTGAGTTTCACAGCCAAGACCAAAGGAAATCCCCACCGTAGCTACAGTGCATATTACTATCCTCCAAATAGATGCCTTAGGTCTGCAAAGTCAGGTAATACAACACAAGCGTTACTATTTTTTCTTTTTTTTTTTTTTTTTTTTACTTCAGTTGCTATCACCTCAGCCTGACTTCCTCCAAATCAGCCCATTACTTACTGGACTTGAGGGTGGGGGAGGTTGCTCTTCTTGTCCAGCGCCTGCACACTGGCTGGCTCACGGGAAGGCGTGGTTTTGACTTCTTGCCAATTTAAATCTTGGAACTCCATGTGCTTAGAACAGAATGGACATATTTCTGCGAAATCCACATTCAGAGAGTGGTATGTTCCTCAAAGCTAGCCTACCCTTCCTAATCTGGTACTAAGATGTAGTTCAGTTATTTCAAAGACGGCTACAGATTGTGGCCAGAACCACTCCCAGAATTGTGACTGACTTTGTCACTTGTTAGCATTGGAACTCAGGTCTTGCTCCTGTGGGCGATAAATCCTATGACACTGAAAATTCCCACTTGACACCTTGTGTACCCTCTTCTTCCATGGACTCCCCCTCTTCCAACCTTTGCTGTGTTCCCTTGTGCTGTGGCCCAGACTCTACTCACAACTGCTCACTCCCAGAAGCCCTTGCTTCCTTTCTTCTAGCCTGCAGGTATTTGGAGTGTGTGGGCACGTGAATATTTCTCTTTGCCAAATTTCTTCCCTGCCACTCCAGACTGTTCATCACAAAAGTCACAGAACATTACTAGTTGTTTTCCTGCCCCTGGAGAAAGTTTACTTACAGAATCGTCGTTAACAATCAGGCCTCTCATGCTAATAATAGGGCTTAGCATGACTATCGTGTTACAGTCAGATCTTCACGTCAGAGCCCTTGTTTTCAAAGCATACGGCTGTTGCTTTGCCGAACAGCACAGAGAAATCTTTGTTCAAAATAAATGACTGCCAGGCACAGTGGCACACAACTGTAATCCAAGTAGTCTGGGAAGCTGGGAAAGGAGCATTACAAGTTCGAAGCCAGTCTGGGCCCTGTCAAAAAAATGTAAAAAGGCTGGAGATGCAGCTCAATATGAAGGCTCTGAGTTCAATCCCCAATACCGCAAACAAATAAATAGACAGCATGTCTCTCTTTATAAAAGGCTGGACTTGTGCACGAGCAGAGTTCTTAGCGGGGACTGAACTCACAACCTCACACTTGCCAGGTAGGCGCTCGTGCTATTGAGCTACGTCCCTGGCCCGCGGGCAGAGTTCTAAGCAGTTCCTGAGCCCCGCCTTCCCCAGCCCGGCTCCCTGGAAGTTTCATGGCAGCCTCCAGACACTGCACTGTTCTCTTGACCTCTTCATACAGCAGTGTCAGTGTCACTGATGGCCACTGCGTCACATCAGTGACACGGAGAGCCCTGTGAGTCCCTGGCAAGGGTTAAACACAGTCCCCAAGGAGTGCAGTTATGATCAATAGTTTGTAGTACAAACAATATTTTTTTAAGCACTGATTTTTGAAAACTAACTTGGCAAAGTTTCCGTAATAGTTCTTGGTACCAGAGGTTGAAGATGCTGCTGTGAGTTATTCAGAAGTGTTGCCAATGAAATCCATCTTGTGCTGTTTCAGCTGTGCTCTACCACCGCTGGGGACATCTCGAGTCGGCCAAGAAACACTACGAAATCTCCTTGCAGCTCGACCCCGAAGCAGCAGGCACCAAGGAGAATTACAGTCTGCTAAGAAGAAAGCTAGAGCAGAGGCAGAAGAAAGACATCTGATCTTCTTCCTTCACCTCCTGAGCATGCGGGCTGTCGAGCACCAGTATCGTGCACTTACATTCAACTGGTTTAGATTCTTTTCAGGTGTATGGTTGTTCTTTCTATGAAATCAAAGATGTGCAAAAAGATAACACCAGCGATATATTCTTGAATGCTTGATATGCTTTTTGCATTGAAATTGTATTTTTTCAGACAACTGAAATATAATTCTAAAATCCCAAAAAATGAAACCTTTTTTACCTAAGTAAAAAAAAAAAAATTATCTTGTGACTTTTACTAGCATTAAACCTGCGTTTGGGATGGGAGCCTTGCGTGTTAGACTGCTAACACTATTAAACCTCAGTTGTGACCTGGGCGTGGTGTGTACCTGTAGTCTCAACATGTGGCAGGCTGAGGCAGGAGGATCATGAGTTCAAGGCCTACCTGAGCAACTTAGGGAAACTCTGTCTCAAACACCTAAAAAGGGCAGGGGATATAGCTCAGCAGTTAAGATCCCTGGATTCAGTGCTTAGTACTGAAAAAAGAAGACAGAGAAAACCTCAACTATGTCCAGGAAATGACAGTCTCCTACAGTTTGTACAAATATCAGATGTATCTGTATATTAGTATTTTTATTTAATAAGAGTAAATTAAGATTTTTTTGGGTTTTTTAAATCTTTTTTTATAGTATACCATGAACTTGGTTTATAAAGAAATATTTATTTGTATTTTTGTGTGTTGGGCAGGGCAAATAATTGAATGACGAATGGAAAATTTTAATGTCCAATCTATTTATATTCTTTGTCCTCTGTAGGAAGAAACTTACTCCTGCAGTGTTTGTTTGTACTCCCCAGCGCGTGCAGCTTCCCTGCACAGGAGGTGGTGCAGTGTCTACACAAACTGCTAATGACTGATAGGAAACCCCAGCCCTGCTTTAGGCAAGAGCAGGCCCCCCGACGTCTCGTTTCTGTTATATCAGTGTTAAGAGGGCTACACATCTATGTGTGTTGTATTTTTAATGTTTTTATCTATAAAGTGGTTTCGCATTTTCCTTAATGGAACTACAGACATCACTGTCCAGAAAACGCAAGCAGTAATTTTTCTCTCAAAAAGAGTCATATTTGGGGACTCAGTGGTATTTGGAAGAACTGGGTTGTTTTTCCTGTTCAATGATCACAGTAACCATGTTTACTTGGTTTGTTCTTCTCTGTATGCTGTTGACCTAATGATTTATGCAATCTCTGTCATTTCTTACGCAGTAAAATTATTACACTGATGTAAGGTGTCATCTTGCCTTTTTAACAGGTGATTTTCAAATTATTGAACTTTTTGTCCTTCTTTACCTTCAAATGAAATCAAGGTGGCCAGCTCATCTTTTCCAGTTCATGGCTTCTTGCCAGTTCAGGGCCTGTTTCACAGAACTGTCCCAGGAAGTTACCCAGGTTTGGAGAACCCCATGCATAGATCGGTGTGGAGATGATTTTGATTCTCAGCACTTTGGGGCCTGGATCTGCACAGAGTTGCACATCAACCATCATTACTTATTGTGTTTGAGATACATCAGAAAAGAAAGTACTACATTTCAGGCATTTCTTCACCCGTCCTGGGCTGGGAATTTAGCTCAGTGACATAAGTGCCACCTGGCAAGTGCAGGGGGGCATGAGTTTGATCCCCAGTACCAAAAAAAAAAAAAAAAGTTCACAATCTTCACCAGTCCCTACACAAGAGTGACACTGTACAGATCTCTTAGGAACTTAAGTTCCTGCGGTGCTTAGCATGGCAAATAATAGATGCATGTGTGCTCTGTTGATTTGTTAAAGAAAATTTCCTTTTTTGCAAAATGGTATCCTTTAGAGAGTTTGTTGTTGTTGTTGTTGTTGTTGTTCTAAAAGCGACTTGAGAAAGTCCCTGCCCCCACAGTCAGTGTCAAGTCATGCAGACCTGGACCCCCGCCTGCCAAATGAGTTCCCTTTGCTGGCTCTGCTTCAGCTCTCAGGGTAGAGCTGCAGCTGTCTGCTTTCCAGAGAAAACAGGCACTTATTTGATTGCTGTCTCTGGAAGCCGTTTATCTCTGCGAATTTTGGAAGTGTGGCCTGCTGGCTCTTTCCTTCTCTTCCCATCCAAAGCCAGCCAGCTTTTGTTTCTTGGGCTTCCCGCCTGTCCCCAGCTCTCCACATACCTGGTGTCTCTTTAATGTTTTGATTGCTGATGGCAGTGTGAGGGGTCCTTCCTCGTCTCCTCCTTGGTAGTGAGCCTCCCACTTCTGGAAGGCTGGTTTGGGCTCCTGTTCTTTCTTGTTCCAGTTTGCCTCAGTTCAGGTGCAGATTTACATTTATTCTTTCAGATTCTGACCTGTCCAGGAGTAGCTCACCGTGCTCAGGTGGGCTTGGGGTCTGTTTTCTTTTGAATTACTGACCTCTGACAGTGTGCGGAGCAGAAGCCGGCATCCTGCATCGAAGTCCTGGACATCTGTGTCCATGCTCCTGTGCAGCCAGCCTGGATTTGGGGTCTCGGCGCTCTTACTGTGACAGCACAGCCAGTTCATTAGTACTGCATGAGCCGTGCTACTCATCTGTAAAGCTGGACAGTCATCTTCCTAAAACGATGGTGAGCTCTTGGCCCAGAAGACCCACACTCGATGACAGGTTGGATTCAGAGCAGACAGATCTGGTCATAGGTACAGTTCTTCCCTCATTTGTTCAGTAAATAATTGTTGCCCACTATGTTCCAGACACCTCCCAGGCCTGGAGAATACAAATGTGAGTAAGCTGGTCACGGTGGTACAGGCCTATGATCCCAGCATTCCAGGAGGGTGAGGCAGGGGGATTGCAGTTGAAAAGCAACCTGGGCAACTTAGTGAGATCCTTCCTGAAAACATAAAAGTCTGGGACTGTAGCTCAGTGTGAAGTCTCTGGGTTCAGTCCCTAAGTATCACAAAAAAAAGAAAAGTAAGTGTGAGCTGACATGTTCCCTGCTCCTCACAGTGGGCAGCCTGTGCACCATGGAGTTATCCAGGTTCAGAGAGCAGATGGACATGAGTGATGACCACTGTGTCATCCTGTAACAATAACCATGAAGAAAGGCCTCATCTAACCTGGAGTCGGGAGAGGGGACTGAGGAAACCTAGGCTGCAGAACAAAGCGAGCTCCGTGGTGAGAACACGAAGGGCAGGGGCCAGAGGGAAAGGAGCAGGGGAAAGCACTTGGTGTGGCCGGCGAAGGTGACGAGAGCCGGCTTGTGCCACCTCAGGGCCTAAAAGGCTCCCAAGGACTCAAAGCAGGGAGAAGCTGATGGAACCTGGAGAGAGGAAGGTCCTAGAAGAAAAGGACCAGAATCCTAAGTCAAGTGGAGTTCAGCTATACAAAAGCAAAACTAAAGCTACTGTGCATAGCAAGTTCTGATGGGAACTGGAGCAGACACCTCTAGACATTCGTACAATTGGCCAAACCACCCCATAGTCATAAGAAAGTCAACTTTCCTGAGCCTCAGTTTCCTCATAAAAATGAAGATCTTAGCCAGTTGTGGAGGTGCACACCTGTAGTACCAGCATTCTTGAAAAGCTGAGGCAGAAAGGTTGCAAGTGGGATCCCAGCCTGGACAACATAGCAAGACCCTGTCAGGCCCTTGCACTGTGGTGAGTCCAACATTGAAAAGTGACAATCACAATTTGTATGTAGCCATGGGTTGACCTCCATATCCCTGGCATCTGTGGCCTGAGATTTAAACTAAACCATATTTAAACCAACTTGGATGTGAATCCAGGTGTCATGGCACATGCCTATAATCCCAGAACTCAGGAGGCTGAGGCAGGAGGATCACCACAAATTCAAGACCACCCTGGGCTATGTAGTGAGTTCAAGGACAGCCTAAACTACATAGTCAAATGCCTGTGTAGTGAGCTTTTTTCTTACCAAAGGATCCGGTGTAACCATCATATACACACAATCACCTATTATAAGCAACCTAGAGATGGTTTAAATTCTACAGGATGGTTAGATGCAAATAAGTACTGGGTTTATAGTCACGGGAATGGGAGAAAGAGAGGGAAGGAAAATCAAGGAGCTCTGCTTATCTTTCCTGATGCAATTCTTGTAGAATAACCACTCTCATATTGTCCTTGGCTAATGATTGGCACAGCTTTTTGCGGAGAGGAACTCATCTGCAGCCCCAAGCCCACTTACACATCCCACAGTGCCGGTGCTGCAATTCAGCCTGAACACTGAGGTTTCAGTTTAGAAAAAACCATCTTTTTATCTTTAAAAACATGCATAGGTTCACCACCACTGCCTTAGGATAGGTCATACAGTGTTTCTGTCTTTGGGGTACATCTTTTATTGTTTTATGGTGAATTTCCTGGTTTTATTGCCTGGTATGGGAGCCTCCCCATCTTTTCCCTCCCCACAGTCACAATCCAAGGAGAGCTGAGAGCCTCCTTCTTGGCTTGAGCTGTTTACCTTGAGTTTAGATCTAAAATAACCCCCGGAAGTCTCCCGTGCTGGGGAGGTGCTTGGATTATGGGGGTACAGTACTCATCAGGGAATAATCCATTGAACAGTTCCTTGCTGACTCTGCCGTTAGGAGGTTGGTCCTGGATGGAAAAGCCAGGTCCTTGAGGTAAAATATTCCTGTCCCCAGCACTTCCTTTCCTCCAACTTCCTGGCTGCCATGGGGTGAGCTGCTGGCCTCCGCCAGGCCCTTCCACCATGCCGTTTCTGTCTTGAAGCCAGCTGACTATGGACTGAACCCACTGAAAACTGAACCAAATCAACCACTCCTCCTTTTAAACTGAGTGTTGGGTATTTTGTCCAGTGATGAGAAAGCTGGCAAATACACCTCACTTCTGGACGTACACTTTCCTAAAGCTTTGGATCGAAGTCTAGTTGTGTGTGCATAGCCATGTCTGTTCTGGCTTTTTCCAACTGCATAGCAACCTTCCTCCACAGTTGCTTATTTTCCAACTAGTTTCCAACTGTTGATTAGAAATAAAGCTGTTCCCTTCATCTCTTACTCCAAAACTTAGTGACTTTAAATAACAATAATTGATTTATTCATTGTGATGGCTAATTTTATATACCAACACAATCACGCCATGGGGTACCCAGAAACATGCTCAAACCTGACTAATACGCTCACCACCTGCAATGGGACTGGAGTGGTGTCCCAGTGCCAACTGTCTTGCTCTGTGTAGCACAAAGTCTTGCATGTGTGTGCGCGCACACACACACAATTGTCCAGGTGGGGTACTGACTATACCACTCAGGGCCTGGAGTACTGACCCCAGGCCTCTCCATTTTGGCCACTAGGCTTCCTTACCACATGGTGGCTGGATCTGAGATCAAGGAAAAGCTGGATCACCTTTTCTGACCTGCTTCAGCAGAGGGAGGGAACTCCCACCATAGTCACAGGTCCACCCAGACAGAGGAGGAGTCGCAGGCCTCACTCTCTGATGGATGTCAGCATCACACTGTACAAAGAACACATGGAGTGGGAAATCCTGTTCCACCATTTTGGAAATATGACTTCCACAGAGCCTTCACCTTCTACTCCTAGACAATAGCCTTCACCTTCTACTCCTAGACTAGTCTTTGGGCTGGAAAACTGTTCATGAGACAATTCAGAATTTCCACAGAGTCTCTTCCAGAGCACTGGGGCACCCTTCATTTTGTGCTCCATTCTATTTTGAGACACATAATTTATTTCCCCAACTAGAAATATTATCATAGATCATCATTTCTCTCTATCTCTCTCTCTGTCTCTCTTTCTCTTTCTCTCTCTCTCTGTCTCTCTGTCTCTGTCTCTCTCTCTCTCTCTCTCTCTCTCTCTCTCTCTCTCTCTCTCTCTCTCTTGTCTTTTTGAGACAGGGTCCCACTACGTAGTTCAGGCTGGCCTTGGGCTCCCTTTGTAGCCCAGGCTGGTCTCAAACTTACAAACAATTCTCCTGCCTAAGCCTCCCAAGTGCTGGGATTACAGAAGTGCACCACCATGCCCAGATCATTCTCTTTTTTATCTTTCTCTGGAGAGCTTCCACTTCTAGAGTCCAGAACTTCCACACAGGTGTCTGCCTTTTTAACTTGGGTTTCATCCCAATGGGGTAAAGTTTTCCAAAGCCAAAGTCCATCTCAACTCTCATCCTACCCCACTCGTGAATAGTGACACCAGAGGAGGAAATGGGAGAGATGCTGCTGCAAGCCAAGAGCACCAGGAACCACCACAATGCAAGAGATAAGGCAGGACACACCCTTAGAGCCCCCCAAGAGAGCATGGCCCTGCCAATACCTCAGTTTCTTGCCTGTGGCTTCAAGGCTCAGCAAGCATGTGTTTCCCCCCTTTTAAGCCAACCAGCTGCAGGAAACTGAGGCAGCAGGTAACATAATCTTTCAGCAGCTCAGCTGTCTCATTGTAAAGTGGAAAATGATGCTACCTTCTCCACAGAACTATTGGGAAGTTTAAATGAAAAAAATATACAAAGACTCAAACCAATGGTTAGCACAGGCAAGGTGTAAATGAAGAATGGGAAATTTTTTCTTTTCATATTTTTAACTCTGCAGTTAACCTGGACATCATCTCGGATTTATGTTTTGGCCATTTATTTTCCAAGTCTGATTAAGTACTTTTAATGTTCAGTTGGTCTTCAAGCCTCCCTCGAGTGCCCTATGTTCTAAATGTTTCAGTTTTAAATATAGGGCATTTCTCAAGAACCAGTGAAGCCTCCTGCTTCCCAACTTCAGTGTTTGAGAATGTTTTCCCTCTATATTTAAATTGCACTTTAATCATCTTTTAAAAACAATTTTCACCTCAGCAGTTAAATTTTGATAGCATTCATTTTGATGGCTGCTCTTGAGATCTTTCTTGAGAAATATCAAAAGTGTTCATTTCTAGAATTTTCTAACAAAGTTTTTGGATGATAGCGTTTACATTTCTGGCCTAGGAAACTGTAGACCCTACAGAATAAGGTACTAGCAGAGAACAACATGGCAACAGGCCTATGAAATATTTCTAAGGACACACCACAACACCCAACTCAAAACTGGGGATCAAACCCAAAACCTTCACATTGGGCTACATTTCCATCCCTTTTTAAAGTTTGTTGTTTGTTTGTTTGTTGAGTCAGGGTCTCACTGTGTACTTCAGACTGTCCTTGAACTCACTGTGTAGCCCAGGAGGCCAACTCAGCAATTCTCCTGCTTCAGCCTCCCAAGTGCTAGGATTACAGGTATGTGCCACCATGCCCAGCTCAATTTTATTGTAAGACAGGACCTTGTTAAATCACTAAATTGTCTGGGCTAGCTTCAAGCTTGTGATCCTCTTGCTCAGCCTCCCAGAGTGCTGTGACTGCAGGCATGCACCACCACACCCAACCTCATTTGTTTACATTTATTTTTTCCATCTTCATTTTTTAAAAAACATCAATAATTCTATCAGAAACAAATGATTCCCATCCTGCCTTTAGTTACCTGGAGCCTGGAATGAATCATTACTTACTCCAGGCCCCAGTGGCTTCCAATAAAAACAATGGTGGTTGTTACTGCTTTTGTTAATTTCTCCTCTGTGAAATGACAAGGTTGGACTAAGCCATGGTCACTAAATATGTTTAGATGCTTAATCTTTATAAATAATGAAATCCCCTGGGAAGAGTTATAAAAGCAAGCCACTTTGCATGTTTGCATAAATCCTCATAAAACGATCTGCAGTGAAATGTATGAATTTTGAAATTCCACCACCCTTAGTGGAAATAAAACATTTGGAAGATTTCTCTTCCTGATAGGGTAAAAACACTATCTGGGGCTGAAGAAGTGAACAAACTTCTGCTCTGTCACATGTCAGGCTGCAACAGCCCAGGGACCACTGCTGCAAACAGCACAGAAACATAATGGCTGCTTTGGGGTCGGGGGGACCTGACGGGAGGGAAATATTGGGGATTGAACCCACGTCCTTTGTCCTTTTTTTATTTTTATTTTTGTACTAGTTTTCTTTTGAGACATTAAGTTACTAAATTGTCCAGGCCGGCTTGGACTCACCATCCTCCTGCCTCAGCCTCCCCGAATGTGGACATTACAGGCCTGTGCCACTGTGCCCAGCTGATTTCTGCTTTCTATTAACTGAGAAGCGCCTTTCTTGAGCAGCGTGGACTATCAGAAACCTGGCTGTCTGAAATCCTAAGTAAGAAGCACCCCATACTTGTCTGGAAGATCAAAGTCACCTTGACATAAACAAGCAGCCACCATTGCCCACTAGGAGCAGAGCATTCTGGGAAGCTGGGGAATGTGCCTGTTTGTGTCTATGGCCCTAGGTCCCTGGCTGGGCTTTCTAGGTAGCCCAGACCTGATGCATAGGGCTGCCAGACCTCTTCAGTTTCACTTCAATTTCCCTGACACCCCACCCATCCCCCAAAACTCCAAACTTTCTTTCTTGCTGCGCTCTCCCTGGACTAATTCTTCTCCTAGCAATCAGCCAACAAGTCTGACTTTGCCCAGCTACAGTTTTGTACCTGGTGGGCTGAGACAGGTCTCATGCCAATGGAAAGACCTTGGCCAAGCCACCTGAAACTCCTGACCTCATCTGAGAAGAGGCAAAACATCACCCTCACCTTTACTGTGTCACATAACACAGAAGAAAGAATCAAACTGATCATGTACCTGAAAGTTCGTCATGGATAGACCTGTGTGTATGGGGTCATTTAATGCAAATAGTCCTTTAGAAAAAGAGATGCAGGTGTAGAACAAAGGACGCGTCCTGGTAACACGTGCTGCCTGGTGTCCCTGTTTCAGCCGTCAGGTTCAAGATCACAGGTTTTCTGTTCAGCTGCATATGGGTTCAAGTCCTGGCTCTCTGGTTTCCTGCTTCGAATGAACTGCTTTGCCTCCTGCAGCCATAAAATGGGAAATAGCACTATCTGGTTTATATTGCTGTTGAGGATGAAATGAAGAGTTGTTCCTATTGGGCCTGGCCATGTGGCACGAGAGGTCTTCATTTCCTCCATGTAAGGACCGAGATATATTTCATTCCGTCATCTCTATCCTTCTTGGCACTAGGATAGCTTCATTTCCTTTAAAAAGATACTGTTTGGATAGCAAGGCACAATTACTTTAATTCAGTTCCAATATTATAGGGTTAGACATAGGTTGTCCATTGGCAATAACTCCGTGATGTAATTAGCTTGAGTCGTGGTAGGTAGCATATTCGGCAGATCACATTTCTTCAGTGGATTTGTAAAATTATTATTCTATATATGCTTAGTGATTTATTCAATTAAAGGTGTATGATTATGGGTAAAGAGTGTGATAACTAAATTAGTCCACTGATTGGTTTGGCATAGTTCTGGGAGTGGAGAGTGGGAAAACCCAACATGGGCATGGGTGGCACCACCCAAAGGGCTTATGGCCTGGATGGGATAAAAGGGGGAGGAAGGGGCTGCTGCTGCTGCTGCCTCTTGCCTTCTGTGCCATCAACTGTTTTCTCCTCTTCAGTGCCCTTCTGCAATGCCACCCTGCCTTGGAGCCAGCCAACTATGGCTGAAACCTCTACAAACTTTGAGCCAAATAAGCCTTTCCTTCTTTAACTTGTGGATGCAGGGTATTTTGTCTCGGCAAAGAAAAAAGTAACTAAGACAGATTATGGTACCAAAGAAATGGAGTCACTGCTATGGTGCTACCCGGTCAGGTGGCTCAGGAGCCTTTGAAAGTGGCTTGTGAGAAGAGTTTGGAAAGGTTCAGAGATGCTGGCTAAAGCAGCAACCTTGGAATGCTATAACCTGAACTTGATACGAAGAACGCTGATAGAAAAGCAGCTGTTACAGACCAGGCTGAGAAGGATTCAACTAGGAATAAGGACAGCATTGGCTGTTGAACTCCAGACCATGTGTGCTATCTTCCAGCAGAAAACATCTGCATTTTGCTCATGTCCAGAGACTGCAGGAGATTGAGATTAAGTGCAGTTGACTAATCTGTTGGAAGAGATTTCAAAGCAGTCTAATGTTGAGGCAGCAGCATCACTAGGTTGGGGCTTTTAGCCAGCTGTACCTTGAAATCACGAGCAAACAGCCCAACTGAATGATTTAAAATGTTTTGAGTTTGACCAGAAAGCCCCAATAAAGTTGTGACCTGCAAAGATACAGCAGAGGAGAACTTAATTGCTGAAAAAAAATAAGACAATGGAAAGGATGCCATGAAAGCATCCCAAGAGGACTGCAGCTTTTACACCCTCAGAGTTATAAAGGTGAAAGACTTTTCTTTGAAAAGAGAGCCCCAGGCCACCATGTTCCAGAATGATTATAGCCTAGGGAAGTTTTTCCTTGGGATTTGGTTCATAAATACTCAATCCACACAGATGAGAGAGAAGGAAGCCTGACCACTGCTCCAGCTGGCAGCAGACCTTAGTGTCATCCATGTTGTGCTGGTTTTAGACATGTGAAGGATGCAGGAGTTGTGGGGTCAGGAAGGCTTCCACCCAGATTTCAGAAGAAGCCCGGGGAGGTCAAGGAGTATGCCCCTAAAAGGGCAACATGTGAAGCTGTGACTGTCAAGCTAAAGGAGCAGTGGAAACCCCAGAAGGGTGGAGAAACTAGTAACAAGGGTCATCTGAGGAAAATAGCAAGGAGTGAGCAAAGCCAGCCCAAGAGAGAATCCATGAAAGCTGCAACCATGGGCAGTGCCATGGGGCAATGCAGCAGACCCCTTTGTAATTCACATCTTGCCACAAATTGTCCTAGATGTTGGCCATGAAACTATGGGACTTACTGCCCTTCTAGCTTCTAGACTTGCTTTGGTTCCATTCCTTTGTCCCCCTCTTTGTACCTTTTGGAATGGAAATATTCATCTTGTACCACTGTATTTTGGAAGTGTTTAACCTTCTTTTCCTTTGTAAAGGGGCTCACAGATAAGAGTTTACTTTAAATCTCTGAGAAGACTTTGGACTTGCACTTTTAAGCAATACTGAAATTGTTAGAACTCTGACAACTCTCAGAGACAGACTAAATGCTTTTTGCATAAAGGGATGTGCTTTTTGAATAAAGCCTCATGGACTCATAGGTGGGGCTTTTTGGAAGTGGCTGAATCTACAACAGTGACGATGAACCTATGTTACATGTGTTATTTTTTCTTTTAAGACCAAAGATGTTAATATATGAGTTGTTTTTTCTAAACTAAAACCTTAATATTCCATTTTCATTGCAGCATTGGCACTTTGCAATAAGTAAGTTGGTTTTGGGTTGTAGTTTGGGCACTTAACTCTAAAAGTTTGACCATCACTGATCTAGGGTATGTAAATGTGGATTAAGGTGCATGAATATAGATTAATAGTGTAATAACTAAATTAGTCCACTGGTTAGTTTAATATAGTTCTGGGTGAGGAGGGTGGGAAGGCCCACTGTGGGTGTGGGAGGCACCACCCAAAAATCTTGTGCTCCGGAGGCTCACTGATGCTGCTGTGCTGCTGCTACCTCCTGCCTGCTCTTCCATGGACTATTTTCTCCTTTGCAAAGCCCCTCTGTCATTCCAGCTTTCCTGGGAGCCAGCCCACTATGAACTTAAACCTCTACAAATTATGAGCTACAATAAGCCTTTTTCTCCTTTAACTTCAGATGTTGGGTATTTTGTCTCAGCTACAAGAAAAGTAACACAGTTGTACATGGTGATGACTCTGTGATATAATTAGCTTGATTGTGGTGGGTAACATATTTGACAGGTCATATTATTTCTGTGAAATCTTACAATTGTTCTCCTATACACATTAGAGATTTATTCACCAAAGCTAATGAAATAATTCCATGCAGTACTTTACTCCAATCTCTTATTATTCCGGAAATTATAAATGATGGGCAAAGATAAAGCACTGCAACTTCAACTGCTAAGGAACTTTTATATACTATTTAGAAAACACACTGCATATCTTTTGTGGAGAAAAGGTCAATGTTTTATTTTTTTTCCAGTCCCAACAGCAGCCCACATCATCTTTAAAACATTAATTCCAGAAATACCAAGGTTGAATTTAATGTAAGTGAACTTAACTTCATGATGCTGGTTTTCTCTGCTTGTTAATTTCCTCGCCATGAACATTGCTTTGCAGTGAGACCTGCTGTACCAAGCAGCATAACTTGATAGAAAGAAAAGAAAGCAGAAATGACTCTGCTGCTTTCAAATTTAACAGCAAATTTTTAGAGTCAGGGTTAGAAATGAAAGTAAGGAATCCCAGACCCACAGATTATATTCTATTGTCTATTTTCTACACACATATTTTCTAAATTTTATAATTGGTGAAACCTATGTAGCAACTATGAAGACTTCTTGTTGAGCTCACTATTGATTTACATAGGAAAAAGATCAAAAAGTAAACCCCAACTAAATATTATTAAATAAGGACTCTGTATTGTGACCTGAGATGCCTGAAACACACCAAGGATCCAAACCTGGGTTTATGACACTCAGACCATAGGGCACTACCCTAAAAATTCACTCCTCACAGAAATGAGAGGCAGGCATTAAAAAGAAGCTGGAGCCAGGCATCATGGTGCTGGAGTCAGGAGGCTGAGGCAGAAGGATGACTGCAAGGCCAGCCTGGGCTACATAGTGAGTTCAAGGCCAGCCTGAACTACATAGAGAGTAAGAGAGAGAGAGACTCTGGATTCACAAAGTTGGCAGGGTGAGTAAAATGGCAAAAATAAATGCCTTCAAGTTTCGGCAATAGTCTTGGTGGCCAGTCCTCATCTCTGTTGCTAGTTGGGGGAAGCAGCTGCAAAGACTCTAGAGACAGAAGTGGCTGTGTTTCAGAAAAACTTCATTTACAGCCTTGCATTTTGAATTTCATCAATTATTATTTTTCTTTTGAGAGCACGACAAATACAAGTGCTAGGCTGGAAGTAGGCTGCAGGCTCATTCAGGCCACAGATGGTTATTTTTTTTCATGATTTACCAGGAGAATTTATGATATTTCAGTAGATTGTGCTGCATGGTTCAGCTCAGCCATGCACCCCTTGCATAGCCTTTCCATTCCATGTTTGTTTCCAGTGATGATCATGGTTCTCTGAGGTGCCGAAGAATTTCCCGTCCACCGTGTGGCATTTGCAATGCGGGAGGCAGGTTTGAGGGGTAATGAGCTAAGTCCAGCCTCTTCTGCTTGGTATTAAATAGCAGGGCATTTAGTCAAATATAAACGTAACATAGGCATCTACTTTCTCACCCCAGGTCTCAAAAACTGATGTTGTGATCTTAATGCTTTTAACCTCCAAAACTCACACTGTGGTCAGTGTAATGGTGCTGGGAGATGGTGATTAATCACTAAGGAGTGATTATGTTAGCTGGGTGAGGGGTCACATGCCTGTAATCCCAGCGCTCTGGGAGACTGAGGCAGGAGAATCAAAAGTGTGAGTTCAGCTCAGCGAATTTAGTGACTTAGCAAAACCTTATCTCAAAATGTAAAAAAAACCAAACCAAACAAAACAAAAACGGGGTGGGAGGGGTGGCCGGTTGGGGATGTTGGTCACTTCGGAGGCCCTGGGTTCAAGCCTTAATTCCCATCCCCAAGGGATTAGGCCAGCAGGGCTCTACCCTCACAGATGATTTGTCACATGTACAAATGAGGGGCTTGGGAGCCTGTGTTCTCCCTTGTTCATTCTCTTTTCTGCCACAGAAGGAGACAGCACCTAAGGTGCCACCTCACCAGACACCAGAACCTGCCAGGGCTCCCTCTTGGGCCCTCCACCCTGTGGACCTTCAAGAAAGAAATTTCTGTTCTTCATAAATTACCCAGACTCAGGTCTGCAGTTAAAACAGCATGCAATAGACCCAGATGGCAGAGAGTGCAGTTACCTGCTAGAAATTAGGTCATAAAATAGTCAAACTGAATAATTCTGGCTAAAGGCAATGTGAGAGTGTTTTTGTTGTTTGCTTGCTAGGCAAGTGCTGAATCGCTGAGTTGAGGCCCAGACTTGGTTCGCTAATTTTAGTCCTTGGTGCTGAAAAGCAAAATGTTTGTGGTGCTTTCTTTGAAGATATGTGTGGTGTTCTGATTGCTGGCCTGAAGGGAGTGGCAGGTTGTAAACTGGTAGAAGCTATGGCCAGAATGAGCAGGAAAACAGCTCAAAGGTGAAAACGCCTTGCATGGAGTGACTCAGCTGCCCTGGATACAATCTAATAGACTTGGAGTCAGCCAAGTCCCCAGAGCAGCTGGCTCACCTGGTGCCACCCTCCAGCCCCAAACCAGAAGACCAAGGACTTCTCTAGACCATTTCCTCTTTAGTGCATTTCCTTCAGAATATTTGTGGTATTCCCCAACCCTGGTATTAGGGCTTGAAACCTTGTGCAATGGCTGTACTACAAGCTACATCTTCAGCCTTTTCTTAAATTTTATTTTGGGACAGTCTCACTAAGGTGCCCTGTTTGGGCTTGAACTTGCAACGTTCCTGCCTCAGCCTCCTAGAGTATGTGAAATTACTAACTGAGCCACCAGGCTCAGCCTGTGCCTTTTTTGTTTATCAGGGACCCCACCCCACCCTGCCCTTGCTGAGCAACTATCTTCACACTGGGTTTACAGGTAAGTAAATCCTCACCCAGTGCTGTGAATCTGCAGAATCATAGACCCTCTTCTTGGCTTGTCACACCAGCGTCTGCATTCTGAAACAAGATCCTCAGTTGATTTACATGTCCATTAATGTCTGAGAAGCACAAGTTAATCCTCATGGACCCTGGTTCTCAGACTGAACCCTCAACCCATATTAGCATCTCTTGGTAAAATGTTCCCTGCGCGGCCAGGGATATAGCTCAGTGGCACAGCGCCTGTCTGGCAAGCATGAGGTCCTTAGTTCGATTTCCAGCATCTAAAATAAAATAAAATAAAATGCTCCTTGTAGCCTCTCATTCCCAGAGTCCCTGGCTTGAGCATCAAGAGTGTGGCTGGAGAGTGCCTTCTTCAATACCCAGCTGGTGCTGGATTGGACACATGTTCTAAAAATGACTACAGTCATGCTTTAGTACACAAACAATTTGGTGTGTAAACAAAAGCATTCAGCAAAACTTTGCTTCCTTTTTCAAACTCCACATTGGCTGACAAACACGACTGTGGCCATCTTCCCTAGAATTGTGAAATAAATTAAGTTCATGAACGGAGGAGGTTCCACTGTACTTAAAACTGAGCTATTTTCTTTGAAAGTTAAACTGAAGATTTCAACCCACAGAGCTGGATCTCTGTTGGATCAAACTTTCTCAGCAAGTACCATTACCTGACCATTGCCTTTTATTTTCCTTTATCAAAAGAAATACTTTTCTGTTTGCTTGTTTGTTTGAGACAGGGCCTCACTATATAGTTCAGGCTGGCCTTGAACTCATTATGCAGGAGTGTTGGGACCCCAAGTGTGTCACCGGCTTCAATCAGAAGAATTACTGACTCATCTGTTTGACTTCTGTACTGACATGATCCTCCTTCAGGAGAGAAAAAAAGAATGCAATAAAAATAGAAGCACTCTTTTCCTTTGAAAAGCTAAGATTACTGCTACATTCTAAAATGTTAATGATAAAAATATATGCTAGACAAGGTTTCTGTACATTTTAATTTAATCATGAAGAGCCCAAGATTAGAAAGAACCCTATCAAAGTTAGTGGTGGATGAATCTGATCTCTTCAATATCTTCTCGAATTGCAGAGTTTAAAACACAATCACATTAGTATGAAAATGTCTGAATTAAATATTAGATTATAAAAACAGTTTTCAAGTAGTCTATGTATGTGAGATTCCTAGGGGTCCAATTTAATCTTGGAGCCAAAAGATAAGTTAAAGTCATCCTACCCATTGCCTCCAAAAAAACAATTTTTTTTTTTTTTTTTGTACTGGGGATCAAACTTATGATTTTGGCAGGCAGGCGCTTGTGCCATTAAGCTTAACCCCCGGCTTGCTCGCTTGCTTGCTTTTTCTTCCTTCCTTTCTTCCTTCCCTTCCTTCCTTCCTTCCTTCCTTCCTTCCTTCCTTCCTTCCTTCCTTCCTTCTCTCTTAGTACATGTTTGCAGTACATGACCACATTCCTCATGGGGGATGTGTCCATATACATAATACATCTTAATTTATTTTTTGTTCCTTTTCCCTTCTCTCCTTCCAACCCTTCTTCCACACCCCATTTACAAAAGCTTGACTTCTAATTTTTTTCCTTCCATTTTTTTCCTCTTTAAATTCCTTTTCTTTCCGTCCCTCTCCTTTCCCCATCTCTGGTTCCCCTTCCCACTTTAAAATGGAGAATCAGTCATAGAGGGTGTGACCACATGGCTGACTGTACTCCGCGTGCACATGAGGGTGCAGGGCGAGGCCTCGGTGGTGCCTGAGTTCCTGTCGCACGGAAATCGACGCAAGTGTGCCTGCGCTGTGGTGTGCGGCTGTGTCCCCGGTACATCTGCGTCCAACACCGGCTCAGGGCCGAGCATGAGGCTCTGGGTGCGGACTGCAGCGGGCCAGGCCAGGGGTCCGCGCGGTTCCACCGCCCCGCGAGCGTCAGGTGCGCACGCGCAGGGGCAGGTGAGCCGCGGCCTGCGCGGTGCGACCTCTGCCGCATCCCGCCTGCAGGGGGCGCCGCCCGGGGAGGTGTGGGTGTGGCGCCCGTCCTGCGGGGCATTTCCGTTCCACGGGCGCGCCCGCTGGCCCTGAGGGTCCCTCGGGGCAGCAGGTGAGGCACTGGGCGAGGGGGCACTGGGAATCGTGGCGCTGCGCTCCGTCCCTGCCGTCAGCGCTGGGCCGCGGAGGCGGAATCCCCGAGCGTTGCTGGGGACGGGAAACTCCCGGGAGAGAGACCTGGACCCGGAACCGTGTGTTAGAGGGCGCGTTCAACCCCGGAACCCTCGGCAGGAGGGCGCATGCGATCGCGGAACCCTCGGCAGGGGGACGCGTTTGACCCCAGGAACCCTCGACTCGAGGGCGCGCCTAGTCCGGAAGGCCGCGCGGGACAGTCCCGGCGCCAGGAGCATTGAAAGCGGCTGACGCCCACTCGGGCTCCTGGTGAAACGGGGAGGCCCGTCGCTCGGTAGGGGTAAAAGGAACCTGAATAGAATGAGCTTTTGCTTTTAATTTGAAAGCTGTCTGTACGGAAACCAAAACCTGCAAAAGAAACTGAAGAGCACCTGTGGCCTTAGTGAGTTTCTGATGTTAGCGCTCTTTGGACCCCAGTGACTTACAGGGCCTTGGAGCTGTTCCCGGCGGCGGCGCAGGGTGGTTACCGTGGTGCCTCACTGCCAGCGCCTCGCTCAAAGCCCAGCAGAGCTGTTGCTGGGCGCAGCTTCTTCACCGCAAGCGGGGCTTATTAATGTTGAAGTAAAAATTAGATTTGCAGTTTTTTTTTTTAAGAGCAGGTTATTCACTTTTCCAAAGGTCACAGGGAGAAATGAATTAAAAACTAAACATTTCTAAATATTGACTTGTATAAAGGGTAGGTCTTATACACACGGGTGCTTATGTACATTTTTCTGTAACAGAAGACCTGCCTGGCCCCATGCAGTGACCTGAAGCCCTGCTAGGAAGAGCCACAGCCTAGCGGCCTCTTTTCCCTGAAGGTGCAATCATAAACCAGAAGTTCCTGATTCAGCAGCCCAGCCTCTCGCAGTGCACAGTGTTTGTCTTTTAAAAGCTGAGTTTACAGAGTTAAATTATTTCCCAGTTAGTGGATTTTGCACAGAAATATTTTGCACCAGTGCCACTAATGTGGCTTTCGTTGAAATGGGAATTAAAACCAAAGCACAAGTTTGCAGTAAAGGCTTTAAAGAGAAGACAGTAAGGAACTTTGGCTTGAGGAACCTCACACTCTGAATTCATTTGGTTGCTTTTTGTGTAGTATGATTCAGCTTGCTCCTATTATATATCATCGCCTGTATTTCCTATAAATTGGAGGCTATATCTAAAGACTTAATTAGGTGCATGAGCACCATATGTGGCAAGTCTACTTCCCAAGTGGTTTGAATTTTTTAAAATTTAAATATATCTAAAAAAAATTTTAAATATATCTGACCTGAAAAGACAGAAACCCTCATCTAGGAAGCTCAGCTTTCCTACAATATACTTTGCCTAATGACTGAGAACACTTTGTTCTTTCTCTTATTTTTCTTTATTTGTAGAAGAGAATATAACATTTTTCAGGAAAGTAGAGAACTTTGAGCCTTCCTCTAGGTCAGTGAGAAAATCTAGTTAAGGCATTCTCTGTCCCTTGAGCTGGAGAGCCATGTTTTACACAGAATGGAAATAGTTTCCTTCCATAGTTTCAAACACAGAGGTTAAGAGTACCTTCCAGGAGGGGTTGGGTGATTTGATTTTGGCTTTAGCCCTTCTTAAACACTCAGTGTTTTTCACTTCTTCTCATCTCCACAGCAGGACCAAGAGCCAGGCATTTGGTCTTTCTGGCCTCTGTCCAAGGAAGACCTATATGTCACCTGGGTCCTGTGCAAGGATTCTGAGGCCAAAAACTTTTAAGACTGTCAACCTCACTATGCTGCTGGGTTCAGGGGCAACACATCTTTGGAAGAATTTACAGGTGAGAATAGTTTTTCCTCTTTTCTAGAATTTTTGTGACTCCTAAATTCTGAACCCAGATGAAAGTGTCTTTTTTAAAAATGTAAAAAGAGTAGGGAGAAATTATTTTCATACCTGTTGGTCTGTGGTCTTACTGATATTTCTAAGAATTTAATTTCTATCTTGAAATTAATCTTCAGTCAGATGTGCTACAGCTATTTTCTCTCAGTTTTTTGTACTTTACTTAGTTTTTGTGTTCTATAGAAAATTTAAGTTGTGTGTAGTAAAATATCAGTCTCCTTTTGATGGATTATTTTATATTTTGCCGGAAAGAACTGCTTTGCTCATAGATAGGAAGAACTGACACTGTAAAAATGGCCTTACTCTCAAAACTCATACAGATTTAGTGCATTCCTGATCGAAATACCATCAGCATGCCTCACAGACGAGAAAATATTCCTAAAATTTGTTTGGAAACAGAAGAGACCTAGAATAGTAAAAGCAATCCTGGACAACAAACAGAAGGCAGGAGGCATCACAATCCCTGACAAAAATCATGCTATAAAGCTACTGTGATAAAATCAGCATGGTACTGGCAAAATAAAACAAAAAAATAAAAAACACAGATCAATGGAAAAGAATAGAAGATGCAAACACAACTACAAATACACTCAGCCAACTTATCTTTGACAGAGGGGCCAAACATGCTCACTGGAAGAAAGACAGCCCCCTTAATAATGGTGCTGGGAACACTGGCTGTGTACATGCTGCGAGTGAAAACTAGACTCGTGCCTATCACCGTGCACTAAAGCACAATCAAAATATATCAAAGATCTAAATATTAAAACAGAAACACTAATCTACTAGAAGACAAAGTAGGTAGAAATCTTGAAGGTATGGGGTAAGCAGAGAGTTTATGAACAAAAACCAAACTGCACAGGAAATACTTCAAAGAATCAGCAGCTGGGATCTCATCTTATTAAAGTTTTTGCATGTGAAAAGAAATCAACAGAGTGAAAAGAAAATGCACAAATCAGGAAAAAAGTCTTAGCCAACTGTCCCTCAAAGAACTTCTATCTAGAACTTATAAAGAACTGAAAAAAATCACACACACACCCCATTCAAAGACCCAGTACAAACAAAAATGGGCATCAGAGATGAAAATATATTTCTCAAATGAAGAAATACAAATGGCAAATAAATATATGAAAAAAATGTTCAACATCATTGGTCACCCAAGAAATGCAAATTAAAACAACACGGAGATGCCATCTTACCCCAGAAAGAATGGCCAGGATCAAGAAATCAACCAATAACAAATGCTGGCAGGACCATGGGAAAAAGAAACCCTTCTCCACTGTTGGTGGGAGTACAGACTGGTGCAACCATTGTGGAAATCGATGTGGAGATTCCTCAAAATAGGATTACAGGTCCCATTCGACTGAGCTATTCCCCTCCCAAGTATTTCTCAGAAGTATTAAAAACATTATACCAAGGGGCTGGGGGTTTAGCTCAGTGGCATAAGTGCCTGCCTTGCAAGTGTGTAGTAGTTTTTTAATTGGTATCGATCCCCAGTACCGATTTAAAAAAAAAAACAAACATATCACAGCGATATATGTGAACCCATGTTTATAGCAGCACAATTTGTAATAGATAAATGTTGGAAACAACCCAAATGTCCATCAACTGAGGAATAGACAAAAAAAAATGTGGTATTTTTATATAGTTGAGTATTAGCTATAAAGAAGGACGGACTTGAGGCTTTTATAGGTAAATGGATGCAGCTAGAGACCATACTCATAAATGAAACAATTCAAATGTGCAAATGTGAGCATCATCTTGTCCCTAGTGTAAGAAACGAAAAGAGTAAGATACAAAATCTGCAATAGATATTGAGAAAGAGAAACTGCTCACAAGGCAAGAACAACTTGCCTTGTGAGAGAAAAAGGGAAAAGAAAATAAACATATAAATGTAAATATATATACACACACAAGAGAAGTAACATACTACTAATCTCTTAGTTCATTGAAGGAATTGATTAATTTTGATTAATTGATTAATTTTGTGTGCCTGTATCTTACAATTTAAGTGGCTACTTTGAAGACAACAATATGCAATATATTAACCATTGTTAATTTCTTATCCTGTTTTGAAACTTCATATTATTTTTATTTTCATTTACTTTTCTCTTTTTTAAAAAAAAGAATTTCCCATTTCAGTATTTTAAAAACATGTTAACACAGGTAAAGGGACCTGTGATTAGAGCTGTGCATTACTCAGTTTCATGTCACTGTAATGAAGTGCGTGATATAACTCACTTGTAAAGCAAAAATTATTTGGGTTCATAGTTCAGAGCTTCCAGTCCAAGGTGGGGTGAACCCATTGCTCTGGGCTTTGGCTGGGCATTCTGGATGGCAGTGCCAGGGGCCGTGTGGCAGAGCAAATTGCTCCCTTCATGAACCTTGGAGTAGAAAGAAGGAAGCAGACTTCCACAATCCTTTTGGAGGACATGCCTCCAGGGGACCAAGGGTCTCCTGTATGGTGCCAGCTCACCTAATGGTTCTGTCATCTCCCAGTAACACCACCTGAGGACCAAGCTTTTAACACTTGAAACTTTGGGGATACTGCACAACCAGACTGTAGCAGCTCAGAACATGTGGTTCTGAGAAAGAGAGAGACAGAGAGAGAGAGACAGAGAGAGAGAGAGAGAGAGAGACTACTAAAAGAGGACTGTTTGTACCAGATAAGATAATACCAAATTAATTAAACATTGACATTAAATGAGGTTGATGCTGATGTGTCAGAGTTGGAAGCCGGATATTTGAGAAATCATTAATTATATCATTACTTTGGTTTTGTGTATATTCTGCTTCCCATAATTTAAAAAAAAATGTTTTCTTTACAAAAGAATGTGGAGGACCCATCTCTGTCTGCTTGCACATATTTATTAAGCAGTTCTGTGCTCAGCACTAGGAATACTGTACTCATGAATGCCAAGGCCTGGATATTTGGGTTTTTACACAGGAGACCATAGCCTCATGGTTAAGGGCACCAGCTTCCTAGCCAGATGCCTGGGGTCCAGTGCTGGCTTTGCCACTTATTAGCTGAGTGATTTTGAATTTTTTCTTCCACAGAATGGGGCTCTTTCTCTGGGGGAGAATCTGGTTTCTTGTCTCCTGAAGCCTGCCCGGGTTCCCTGAGTCCTTGGCTTCTTTCTTCTCCCTCAAAGCCAGCAGTGCAGCCCCTCTCTGACCCTTGTATGAGTCAGGAACAGTTCTCTGGTTCCCAGCATTCTTCTGATGAGGTCAGGCTGACTTGGATAACTCAAGATGATCCCCGCATCTCAAGGTCATTAACTTTGGTCACATCTGCAGATATAAAGTAACATAATCATGAGTTTTGGAGATTAGAATATGCATATCTTGGGGTTCATTCTGCCTCCGCAGATTAAAGGGATAAAGATAAGGATGGTGGAGTGGGGCAGAGCGGGTCCTGTGGTCATGCTAAATGTTAGTTTATTCCAGCGGCAAGAGGAAAGTCTTAAAAAAAATTAAATTAAAATTTAAAAAAAGAAGTCTTGTTCACATTTGCTTCCCCAAACCTGGAATCAGCCATTTTCCCAAAGAGCCCTGGCTGGTTGCTTTAAAATGAAAGGTGATACCTAGAGACTGCACCCTGGGCCTCAGGGTGGTCGCTGCTATTGGGTTGATGGTTGCTTTGAAGCCGTTTCACAGAGAGGGAAAAACATTGTTCAAGGTAAGATAGTTCATAGTGGTAACTTTCAAGTCTGTTTGTTTCTTTTCTTTTCCTTTTCTTGAGACATGGTCTTGCTTTGAAATCAGGGCTGGCCCTGAACTTGTGATCCTCCTGCCTCAACCTCCAAAGTGAGGGGATTACAGGCGTATGCCACCATGCCTGGTTTACTGTATTTTTTATATCCGTGCCTCTTTTCCCTCTCCAGATAGCCGAGTTCCCAACAGCACTGACACAATGAGTCATTCACTGTACCCTTCACCACACAGAGAAGGGTATGGGTTTTGGGGAGGGAGGCTTTAGGTGCAAAGTGCCATTTCTGTCACATCACCCCAAGGGTGGGTACCCTCAGCATCCCTGCTGCCTCTGGCCTTGGTCTCCTGCTGAAGTAGCATTTGTTGGGTCTCCACTGTAGAGCTGCCCTTTGCTCCCTCCATCTCCCTGGCCTCTCTGAAAGGAAGTCGGCAGGAGCAGCTGCCCTTGCGGGAGCAGTCTGCTGTCTCCCCTCGATGGCGAAGTAGCCTCTTGAGTTATTTGGAATTCTTCTGCGCAGGTTTGTCTGTTCCCCCGTGTTTATTTGATCATGAGTTCAGAGCTGTTTATTGAATGTTTTAGTTACACTTTGTGCTGCCTTACCTATGTGTTCCTCTCAGCGGTCCTGCCTGGGCCGCTGGCACTCTCCTAGGCGGCTCCTGTGTCCCTGAGGCGATTCCATCCCTGGATGGTTTGCTTATGTAGTCAGTTGTAAACACTCCCTTTACTCCTTCCTTTCTGGCACTGCTGCGATGCTCTGGATTCATCAGATGGGATTCCAGACCAGTCTTAGCTTCCATCATTTCATGATGAGCCTTCGGGGCGGGGTGCTGCACTGCCGCTGGCAGCTGACAGGAAATCTTGCCTCGCCCGCCTAGCCTCGGAGCTCCTGAAGGTCCTTGGGCTGTGGCCTCCCCGGTCCAGCCTGCTGTCTTCATGTGGCACCTCCTCTCCAGAAGGACATTGGCCGCTGGATTAGTTCCCTTCCTGATAATCTAACGTTATCTCAAGCCCCTCTTTCAGTGTTTTGCTGAGAACCTTGCCAGGACAACTCACAGGCAGATATAATAAAGCTTCACCACAGCCCCCAGCATCAGAAGCCAGCACAGTGCACAGGCTTCACCCCACTCTGCCCTCTGCTCTCCTGCCCCGTGTTCCAGGATTTGGTTTGCATCTGCGCAATTCTGAAGTCATGCCGTCACCTCCCAGTGTTGTGGTATAAATTTTGTTTGAAAGTTTCTATTCTTATATAACTAAAATCCTATCTAACACGAATGAACAAAATTCCATAATACCATCTAATGCTGTATTCCCATTTCCTCAGTTTTCTAAAAACAAGATCTATGCAGTTGGCTTATTCCAAATGGAATTTTAAATAACCCTTTCATTGTGCTTGTTTTGTACATCCTTAAATCTCTAAATAATGTATGTCACACATTAATTTAACTCAAAAGACTCTTATTTTTCTATTTTCATTTCTGTTTTAGAGTAATTGCCTGCTCTCATGGTTTTATTATTATTTAAGTTTATATACAGTAAAATTGACTTTTTGTATAGTTTTGTGAGTTTTACAATATGTAGATTCTTGTAACCATCATCAAAATCCTGATAGCAGTTGTAGCACCAAAATCCAGAAAACCAGATCAAAAAAACCTTCTCTCATTCTGCCTTTAGTGGTCAAACCCTCCCTGGCGGCCATTGATTTGTTCTCAATCCTTGTAAGTCTTGCTTTTTGAGAATGTCATAAAAATGGAATGAGACAGCATGGAACCATCCGACTGGGTCCTGTCAGTCAGTGCCATTGAGATCTCTGTGCATGTAGCCTCTCTTCCTGCTGTTACCTGAACATACCACAGTGTGTGTCCATTCATTGTGGAAGGACACTGGGTTATTTAGTTATAAGTACAGCTGCTGTAAATATTTATCTATGTGCTTTTTGTGTGAAGAACAGTTTCAGCCTTCTGGGTGGATCCCTAGGGGCACAATTGCTGGGTCACATAAAAGTACAATTGCATATGTACTTTTATAAGTCAGTATGTAGGTTTTCTTTTTTTGGTACCAAGGATTGAACTCATGACCTTACACTGCAAGTGCTTGAGTCACTGAGCTAAATCCCCAGCCTATAAGCTAATACTAGACTTAATTTTATAGAAAATTTCCCACAGTGGCTCTGCTATTTTCTATTCCCACTACAATGTTGGAAAGTTCCAGTGGCTCCACACCCTTATTCACACTTCATGTTGTCAGATTTTGGCCTTAAAACCATCCTGATAGATATGAGTGTTTTGTGAAGTTTTTGTTTTTGTTTTTTAGTTATCTGATTTCAGTTTTTTGATATTACAAAAAATTATTTTTAATAATTCCTGAATAAACTACTGAATTAAATGTATTTTATGTACTTGTTATAAAGTTAAATATTTCTGGTTTTCTGGCTGTTTTCTACAGTTAGATACACTTATATTCTGCAGTGAAAAATAAAACCAGGATGTTAGGAGTATTTTTAAACCTCACCAGTTGAGAGATTATATTTGGCAAAGGATTACAGACTAATAATACCTGGATGCAAGATGCCTTTTGCAGTTCATATTCATAATATGCCTCTTGTGTCTCATTCCCATTTTACTGACAGTAACTCATAGTCCATGTTTGCTTTTGCATTGGTTTTATGCTAGGTTATCTTGATGAGTGAGTAGCTAATTATCTGTGAGTAAAATTGTGTGCAAGTATAGACTAATTTCTTGAATGTCTTTAAACCATAGTGGACACTATTAAAGTCTGAAAAAACAGGCTCGTCCGTGTTTCTGAAATAGAAGTCTAAGCTTTCATCTAACTTCTTTTCTCCTTATAAAAATGTGGTGAGCTTGAGGAAGGAGACTGTGTGACATTTCGCATGCAAAATGTAGGTCCAGTGCCTCTTCTGGGGTGATTCAGGAACCGTGGTCACTGGTTGCTTTAAAACATGAAGCTGATTAGGTACCAAAGTGCGATGTTAATGTTTGTCCTCGCTTACTCCTCCCACCAGATGAAATTGTGCACAAGGTCATTGCTGAGGAAGGCCAGTCTGTCCTTCCTGCCTCCTGTTAGCTGCTGTGGGTGGAGCTTCCCATTGGTGGCCCCATTTAAAAGCCAGGGAGTAGGAGGTTCTGTTGTCTGCTTGGAAGAACCGCGGCATGCAGGTTTGCTCTGTGACTCGATTTTCCCTCTCTCGAATCTGATGGGTTACTGGAGGCTCTATGGGTAGACCTTCCTTTCTAACACTGGGGTGTTGGGAAGAAAAAACTGAACTAATGAAGGAAGAGTGAAGACAGATGGTCAGATGGGCATTTGAGGCAAAGGTTTGGGCCTGAAACCTCAGAAACCAAGCACTGGGATGCCCTGGCTCAAAGAGTAAAGGAATATGACAATTTCTGCAGCCAAGTCATTTTTGGTTTAAAACTAGCATATTCATTGACTCATATTAGTTACATCATGTAGGGTTAGAAAAAATCAGAAACAGTGAAGGATTATTAACATTGTTATCACCACACATCCAAGGCTTTGTTTCGTTTTAAAAGTTATTTATAGATCTTTCAGCTTTGTGCTTGTTGAAATTATTTTCATAAAGTCATGTGCACATTTATATTTGGGGTTGGGGGAAAGCATGATGGAAATGCATTTGGCCTTTAGTCTTGGAGTTTTAAAATGTCAGAATAATATACCTGCTGCCCCCTGGTGGCGGGTTAGAGGCTAGGACTCCACAGTACTTGGCCCCATTATCCTGCCCTGTCCCAGAACCCTAGTTAGTGCCAGCTGAGAACTAGGATTTACCTCTTGTGAGTGTTATTTGCATGAGCTCAGGAAACTAGTTTCAAGTCAAGTTTTCACTTTCTCCTACTTTCATACGTAGTTTCTAAAGTTGCTTCCAGTTGGAGCATCCTATGGATAGCTGATGGTGTTAGCAAACGGTGGCTAGCAAAAGACAGGATACGATGGCACAGTGGCACACACTCATAATCCCAGCTTCTCAGGAGGCTGAGACAGGAGGATTACAGGTTGGAGGCTAGCTTGGGCAACTTAGCAAGATCCTGTCCCAAATTTAAATAAATAAAAGGATTAATAAATAAATACATTGTTTTAAAAATGGTTGGGACCACAGGTCAGTGATAGAACACTTGCCTAGCATATGTGATGCTGTGGGTTCAATTGCCATTACTTAAAAAAAAAAAAAGAGGCAAGATTCATTTTTTCCCTTTGGCAGCTATGCTCTAATAAATCCCAGGTATTTACTCAAGAAACAAGTTCTGATGAAGTGTCCTTTACATATGAACAGCACACTATATATTCCATCATAAGAGTCCATACTAATCAGTACAATGACTTTGCATTATTATGAAAAATTTAAAGGTGATATGATTTTTAAAACTTTTACAATTGCTAGTTGTGGGAAATTTACCACTTAACCATTTTTAAATGACATTTCCAGAACTGTCTCTTACTGCAAAGCTGTAACTGTACAGTATCACTGCCTGTCTCCCAGCCCCTATAGCTATCATTCTTTCTGTGTCCCCATGAATCTGACTCTTGTAGATTCTTCACTGAAGTGGAATCATATGGCATTTGCCTATTTGTAACTATAGCAGAATGTTCTCCAGGCTCATCTGTTTTGGCAGAGGTTCCTTTGGTGGCTTCTGTCTCTTGGCTGTTGTGAGTACTGCTGCTAGGACCGTGAGGATGCTGTGTCATTTCTAGTATACCATCTCTACTAGCGCAGAGAAAGGTTGATATAAAACGTTTTTATAGGCATAAAAGGCTAAACTTCATGTATAGAACCATGCCAGATAACTAGCTTTTGGATGGATGAGTAAGATAAAAGGGACTAACATTTATTAGCAGTCATATGCCAGGTACTGTTAGGTCCATGATGCATTGTATTTTTCAACCCCATCACTGTGTGATTTCCCTTTTCTCAGAAGGTTACTGAAAGTCATCTGTCTCACCTGAGGGCCAGAATTTGCTATGCGTTTCCTCTTGATATAGCAGAGCTTGAAGAAGGCTTTGTTTGCCCCATTTTCCAGTGCTGTGATGAAGGTTCAGAGAGAGGAAATGCCTCAAACACGGCACCCAACTGAAAAGGTGCAAGGCTCACCTGCCTGTGGAGTGAGGCACATCTATCTTGAAAGCATTCTTGTGCCTCCTCCTCAGCAGCACTGCTACCAGGAATCACACAATACAGCTGTGAGCTGAGGGCTGTTGGGATATCATGAAATTGCACTGCCTTTACAGTTTATAAATAGAAAAACTTCCACAATACATGTGCATTAACAGCAGTCCTTTCCATTGTCCTTGCTGAGAACAGGATTGATTCAGATAGGTTCATCTGAGATGTATCGCCAAGGCTGCTGGAGCATTCTGCAGAATAAATCTCCTCACTTCCAGGAGGCTGTTCTTGTGTACTGATTTCTGACCTCACTTCCAGTGTGGTTTTTTCCTCTTTCCTCCTGTCTTCCCCTGGGGCTGGCAGGGAGCCAGGACTGCTATCTATAGCTTCTCTCTTTAACGGCATGGTGTTTGGGGCTGGAGCTTGGAGTTGCTCTGACACTGGGTTCTCACACAGGTGAGGGCTGCAGACTGTCCCAGCAGGAGTGAGGTGGGGTCCTTGGAGACTCAGCAAGGTCTAGGGGTGCCCACACATTCATAGTTGAACAGAAAAGTAGCAATACATTGTCTGAGATCCATGTGAGCCTCTCTGAGAGTTCCCAGGACCTCAGGGTCTCATTCCTTGGGGCTTCCAAAACCCAGAAATGGGCGAGGATGCAGAGAGTCATTGGAGGTCTTTGGTAACCCTTGGGTACAGAATGAACATAAGAGGTGGGAGAGGCAGATGGTGGTGGTTGTTCTAGGTATCCATTCTCTTAGTTCTGATCCTGATCTATTTGATGACTCTTGTGTGTAAGTGTGGGGATGGAGAGGTGGACCGAGGTGTGCAGGACACCCCTTCCCTGTTGCTTTGAATGTGACAGAATGGCTGGAACCACATTCTCTCATGAGGGAACCTTGAGGACAGAGGCCACAAGTAATGAGACAGAAGGAACCTGGTGTGTGTGCACAAGCAACGACAGACTCTCTTGCTTCTTACACATGCACCCATGCAAGGAGGCTTTATAGCTCTTCTCATGAAGGCAGGAAGTTGATAACTCTTCTCTGGAACCTGACCTGGGGAGTCCCAGCCTGGGCCAGGTGAGTGGCCCCTCTGTGGGAGAGTCATCCTTTTGTGGTGACTCAGAGCCTGAACAAGGGACTTGGAGGTGGCTGAAGTAGGAAATGATTCTCACATTTCGAGTCAAGGCCAGTCAGATAAGTTAACTGCCAGTAAAGCTAATGGGATCTGGGCTTCCTACTGTCAGAGAAGGGTATTATGGATATAGGAATGTAGAAAATGAGTGAGTTCTGTGATGTGGATTGGGATTAGTATATTGGTGTAAACTTCTAGTTTAATACTACATTTTTAGACGTAATCATAGATGTAAACACACGTGCATAATTTTAAGAGTGTGTATTTCTCAGAGGGAGGGAGAAGATTAGATAAACCTCAGTAGCAGTGAGCACACCTCACACTGGATCTTGGCTTTCTAAGAACCATTTTCCACTAAGAGAAACAAAGGTTCCTGGGAGAATGGCTTATCCCAGGGTTGGGACATAAAAGTCTAAGGTAAGCTTGAGTATCTTGAGGCAGAAAGGAAGAGAAGTGCCAGAACGATGTCCATCTGTCAAAATGGGGACAATCTGAGCTTTGAAAGAAATGATGATAGCATTGGGTAGAATGGGAAACCTTAGGTCCTTACAGATAGAAATCAGGACATGAGTTAGAGGGCAGCTTGATGACTGAGGTATCTGTGTAGTTTGAAGGACCTCCTCGCCAAGTGTGATCAGCTAAAAGGGGGAAGGAGTTCACCCTCCCCACCAGACCACTGTCACATTATCAGAGTGAGCATCAGTAACGGGACAGATGGAAACAGTGTGCCATGAGGCAGAGTAGGAGCGCACGGCCTGACTAACCAGGAGACCTCATCAGGCAAAACCCAGCTGAGGGACAGTCGATGAAAGAAATGGCCTGAAAATCTTTAAAAAGATCAAGAATCAAAGAAAGACTGAGGAATTGTTCCAGACTGGAGCAGACTAAGGATGTGACAACCAAGGGCAACTGAAGTTGTGCCCTGGGTCCTTGTGCTGTGAAGATGTTACTCAGCAGTTGACAGAGCATGAGAGGCCGGTGTGAAGGCGAGGTAATGCAGCTAGCTGTCCTGAGGTTGAGCCCATCGTGCGGTTAGATGAGCAGTGTCCTGAATAAGAATGGACATTAATGGGTTCAGGGTGCGGCCTGCAGGCCAGCAGCCTGCACACGGCTCCTTTCTGGGCAGACAGTCACTGCATACCCACCACACTGCAGGTGCTGGGGTTGAGAGTTAAACACAAGTGACTGGCACCCGGCCCTCTGCCTCCTGAGGAGATGGACACCGGTACCCGGCAAGGGGCACACGAGTGCACTGCTCTGGGAGCAGTGGTTTCAGAATGGCCGTGGTGTGACCAGAGAGTGGGCTGGCATGTGACTGGCCTTTGTAACTTGCATGGGGAAATTCAGACCTAGCCTTCCTCAACTTGTCTACCGCTAAACAACAAATTGCTCCCAGGATTAGTGACTGACAACCAACCTACAATTCTGGAGGCAACCTACAATTTGAGAGCTTGTTAGCTGATGACTCTGACCTGCAGTCTCTCACACCTGTTCTCAGCATGCTGGCCAAGCTGTGTCAGCCCTAAGCTTGACTGTAGGTGGCTCTGGACCTACATGACAGTTAGCAGCCCTTAGGTCCCGTTCAGCTGTGGGTAGAGACCTCAGTTTCTCTCCATATGGACATCTCCATAGAGAGGCCACCAGATGGCAGCAGGCTCCCTCAAAGCTAGGAATCTCCAGGAGAAAGCAAAGGAGCGCTTGCAAGAGAAGCCTTGGTCTTTTTATAACCTAACCTCCGAAGTAACACCCTGTCACTTATGGTGTATTCTGTTTGAAGTGAGTCAGTAAACCTGGCATAATCTCTGCATGGGCAGGAGCTGTATGAGGACAGGAATGCCAGGGGCAGTCTTGCCAGGGTCATCTGAGTGGCTGATTACCAGAGGCCCACAGCCAGAAACAGGTGGAGGAATGGTCTTGCACACATCTTGGAGAGATCCCTGGCCCTCTTGAGGAGGAGTGGCAAGTACACTGGGGAGATGGTCACCGGGAGGGACTTAAATGTGTCTGTGTAACAAGCTGCTGAGCAGGCAGCAGGGTTGGGGAGTGAAGGACACCAGGCGATTTGCATGCCCCTCAGGTTGCCCAGCCACAAGTGTCATGTCTTCTCATGACAAGACTCCTTTATTATTACCTGTTATTTTGAGAACTGGCTCATGGGCTTCAGTGCTTGGAAGCCACCTGCTGCAGAGAGGGTTTGAGGGTCCCTATGCTGCCTGGATATAAAAGTACTTCAAGTACTGGATATCAGTAGCTACGTTTCCGAACAAACCATCCAGTTGTGAACAGCAGGGCTGTCATCTTTATAAGCTCTGCCTTGATGCCAGGAGTTAAGTACACAAATGAAAACTGAACGTTGCCAGGTAGGTTAGCCAGACCAGCTTTAAAATTCTGGCTGGTCCTTCTTGCAGGTTCAAGCCCTGGCCTCAGAGCATAATGTCTGAAGGCCTACAATATTTCTTCCCTTCTGAAATCTTTTTTGACCTCCAAGTTATTTCAAAGCATGAAGCTTGCATTGGGGTCTTAGATTTTTACTTTTAGGCCTGTGATCACCGAGACAATGTGAACAAGAGTAACTGAATTTGGGCAGTAGAACAACACAAACACCAGGCAACAGGGTCACAAAATTGAGGACAGGGAGGCCAGCAGGCTACCTCCTGTGAAATATTGTAGAGAGAAAGTATTTCAGATTTCTTTCTCCCCTGTCTTTTTGCATCATTATACTCAGAATTAAAAACAAACATAACAAGCGTGTGTTGCCAAGAACAGCTGCCACCAGGGGTGTGGTCTGGACCCTGCTTCCAGAAGGTGCAGCCTGGACCACTGGGCCCCCTTTCCCTGATGGCCCAGCTGTCACTGGACACCAGCTCAGGTACTCAGAGCCATATCCTGTTAGGCTAGTGACACCAGCTGTTGAAAGTAAAAAATATAGTATGTTCACACTTTCAAGTGGTCATCCTTATGGCTTAATATTTACACTTCAGCAGTTGACTTTGAATCAGAAGAGTTAAAACATAATCTTAAAATATGTCCTCAGCATTATTGCTTTGTTACGTAAAATGACAGTAGAAAGGACTAATGTGTATTAACCTAGGGAATGGCTACCTGTTAGTCTGGGTTTTTGCATTTATTTTTATGTGTTTTGTATAACTTGGAATACTTGAAGTGCTTTTAAAGATACAGATTTCTACAAATGTTAAATCTCAATCTTTGAAAAATTTGCTTCTCTAATTAATTGAGCTTTGCACATAGATGAAGGTTAAAGCCCTGTGTGGTGCAGGCCTGTGACTCCAACACTCTGGGAGACTGAGGCAGCAGGATCAAAAGTTCAAGCACAGCCTGGGCAACTTGAACTTGGTGACTTAGCAAGACCCCATCTCAAAATGTAAAAAAATTAAAGAGTCTGGGTATAGCTCAGGACAAAGGCCTGAGGTTCAATGCCCTGGTCTCTCTCCCTCTCCCTCCCCCTCTCTCCGTCTCTCCCTCTCCCTCTCCCTCTTCCTCCCCTTCTCCCTCTCTCTCCCTCTCTCTCTCCCTCTCTCTCCCCC